>JANIJG010003221.1:45009-74778 GCA_024611175.1 Megaceryle torquata
TTTTTTTTTGGTTTGGGGTTGTTTGTTGGGGTTGGGGTGGGTTGTTTGTTTGTTTGGTTTTGGTTTGTGGGTTTTGGTTTTTTTTTTCCAGCTCTGCCTCCATCTCCTGATTGGAAGCGAGGAGTTTAGGTTTCTCTCTAGTGATGCACCAAGAATGGTACTTAGCAGGGTAAAGCCCTGATGCAAAAGTGTGCACACTCTTACAGACAGACCAAACTTCATGAAGGCTGAATACAAAAGGTCCAAGTCAGGCTGTATATACAATAACCGAGGTGAAGCCTCATTTTGTTTGAGCACATCAGCAAGACTCTTCTCAGAGTGTAACCACTGCCAGATGGCTTTCCCACTGAGTAGCTGGTTTGGATGAGTATTGCTCGGGGATGTTAATACCCAGTACTGAAAGGAAGCAAGCAGGACAGGACAAAGCAGAGCTGAGAGAAGGGCTGCTGGGGAGAGCTGCTCTATAGGCCAAATAAAGGGTTGGCTTTCATAACCAAAAGTAAGCAGAGAGCAGGAGAAAAGCCCTTTGTGATGCTCCATGGTGAGCCAGTTGAAAAGCCAGCTCTTTCACCCAGCATGCTCCCCTCACCTGTTTCATTCTTGCTACTCGTACATGGCTCTGGAATTGGAGGCAAGAGCTGGAAAACAAAAAAATACAATCCAAAAATACATATCTTCCACATAAAAAATAAAAATACTGAAGCCATCGGAATAGTAAAGTGTGGAAACATTCTCTTCATAAAATTCTACCACTCTCATTAAGCCCAGAGAAACTTCCTCTCTGTAAGTGAACTTTTATAGTCCTGTAAGCTTTAAGTTATTACACTGAGAAAAATTTGGCCCATAAAGGTAATCATGGAGAAGAAGAGATGGAGTCAAGCCTATAAAAACCCATAGAGACTAGACTTCATCACATAAGGAACAAGTACTGCTGAAGACTAGGACCAGCATGTGCAGCCAGGCAGAAAATCCACCCTACTACAACTTTTATGAGTTCAACAGGGCTTCCTCAAAGGAGACATTGGACTTCCTCAGTCTCACTGGCAGTACAGGGAATAAAGACAACATTTTAAAGAACATGGATCATCTTACCACTTCTGGAAGCACCTTCTTCGCAAGATCATGGATGGCTTTGATCACAATACATATAGATGACAGGAGGAATATGATGCCCAAGATAACACAAGCTCTGGGGGGGGTGAAGAGAGAGAGAAATAAAAATAACTGTTAAAAACACATTTGGACTTGTCAACTCTCCCACTGCTGAAGGATAACACACAACAGAATATTAATAATAATGAAAAACAATCTTAAGAAGCTAAAAGTAGAGACTTGAATTAAAGAAGAGAATGAAAAGAAATGTGAAGTTCCTCTTCAGTTCTTAAATCCTAGACTTTATGTCAGAAGGAAGACAGGGCAGACCAGATAATGTTTAGAGTGAAAGAGAATGACATGTCTTTTCTGATCCTAACAATTTTTTATCGAGTCCTCTAGAGGTCTGTTCCTCTTTGTTTTCATAGAATCATAAAATGGTAGGGGTTGGAAGGGATCTCTGGAGATCATCGAGTCCAACCCCCCTGCCAAAGCAGGATCACCCAGGGCAGGCCACACAGAGGCACGTCCAGGTGGGTCTTGACAGTCACTAGAGGAGACTCCACAACCTCGCTGGGCAGCCTGTTCCACTTCTCTGTCACCTTCACAGTAAGAAGGTTCTGCTCATGTTGAGCTGGAACCTTCTATGATCAAGTTTATACCCATTTTTATTTGTCCTATTACTGGGCACTACAGAAAATAGATTGGCTCCTTCCATTTGACACCCACCCATCAGATATTTAGACATTTATAAGATCCCCTCTCAGTCTTCTCTCAAGACTAAACAGCTCCAGTTCTCTCAGTCCTTCACAGAGGAGATGCTCAAGTCCCTTATTCATCCCCAGAGCTCTCCACTGGACTCTCTCCAGTAGATCCTTATCTTTCTCTCTTTTGCTAGGATCTCACATTAGAAATAACGAAGGGAACTTCATTCTCTTTACCAGACCAGGACAGATGTTTGATAGATCTGGTCAGTAGCATCAAAGAACCTGAAATGCCTGTTTCCTTCCCAGATTTCCAAGAAAAAAGATTTTAAGTGCAGATATTAAAAACAAAACAAAACAAAAAAAAACACAACAACAACAACAAAACCTCAAAACAAACAGCAGGTTAGGTGCATCACTTTGCAGGCTGTCCAAGGGTCTCTTAATACCTACACAATGATCAGAGTCTCATGAGATTAGATGCTGTGCTGAATTAGACTCTCCTCCTGTTCTGCAGGACTTACAACCCAGTCTTACAAAAAAGGAAACAAATGAGATAATGAAGAGATCATCAAATAACAGAGAATAATTTTGTATAGAATACAGGCACAATGAGGCTTCCAAAGCACCTCATGCACAGCCAGAACTACACAGTAAGAAAGTAAATGCTTGCTTTTCTTCAAGCATACAGACCAATACTACTCTGAGATGGAGTTTCCCTTGCCATAAAGTATTACAAAATACGTCTTTGATTTCCTCTACACAAACAATAACAGCCAGTCTATTACAGTATTGATATATCCATAGCTCCATTTTACTAACAGCTCTACATATAAAATTCTATTACTATAGAAAGAGAAATTAGAGCATTTTTAATGTTTAAAGCATGAAATAGTTGAGGTGCTATCTATATAGACATTTTTTTCTTCAAAAATTGTATTTCCTTTGTTTGCTATTCATGATTTGGTACCTCCCTGTTAGCTCAGTTTATGGATGCTATAATTATTCAAGTAGCGTACTACTATTTTCAACAACTCAGGCATTGGGCCATCTGGTGGTTGGCAGCACATGTAATGTTCACATCAAGCTCATTCTAGAGACTGCAGTTGAGCTGGCATTGCTCTGCCTAGGCCGGAAGACACAGCTGCAGCAGTAGCACAGGCAAGGAACTGGTTATCTTCCTCCCAAACGCGAGCAACACCAAAGCACAGTGTGGACAATCCATACAGTCCTACAGGCAGGTCCTCAGTAAAGGAGCCACCCTTCTACAGAGGAGTACAGGCCACATAGAGGCCAGCACCCCTCCTAGCAACAGAGTGGTGGGCCAGATGAGATAGTTATCTCAGGTAGGCAAAACTCTGTCACAGTGATTTTTAAGAGAGCTGTTTAACTTCTTTGTAGTTACTGATTACCTTTGGAGTCCTCTACCCTAGACTCAAAACACAGGAACAAAAATCTGGCCCATCATCTGTGATAGATGTTCCTGTTATGCAATAGATTCCAGAGGTTTGCAGTTTCACTCTAACCGAATGGATCACTGCACAGAGATCTGTCTGGAGCCTCCTGACCTGCTTTTGCCAAACCCTAAACTTTTCAGTACTGCTTTTATATACTGTTTCTGCAATATTCAGCACTGCCATAACCTAAGAAACATGTCCTGCACAAATCTTCACAATAGATTCTCTTGTAATTATTATTTTATGTTTTTGGATGAAGTATAGAAACATATACTAAAAGTTCTGCTCATTTACCTGGGACAAATGCAGGCATTAGGTAACTTGAACACAGAGCAAGTCCACAAAAGTCGGCTGACTTGCCTAAGGCCCTTTGCTGAGACAGTGACAGGCTGACATAAGACACATACACTTCATGCAAGAATATGCTGACATTTCATCTGAAAGCAATACTGAAAGAAAAGCTTTTCTATCATTCCCAGCAGGCTCAAACCAACAAAGCCAGAAATCTTTGAGTTAGAAACATCGGATTAAACTTCCTGGTGCCAACACTTCTTGAATACCAAGAGTATGGGGAAGAGAAGAGAGCAAACCATCATCTTTCCCTTAGCACACAACTTCTGATCCAGACAAGCAAAGATTCCCTAAAGGTCTGGCAGGAGCCTTATGGGCACAAGTCTATTGTCTCCAGGGCAGCAGCACCTGTCCTGACCACTGTCTGGATTCAGTTCTCACATATGTTGGAGAATTTGGGATATCTCTAAACTCTCCAACCACCCAAACCTAACAGCAAATATTTGGCATCTTTGCCTACGCCAGCAGATAAGAAATTACTTCAGCAATCTTGAGTTGCTTCACTTATTCCCCAGATCAGTTTTACTGTGTCAAAAGAATTCCCATACACCTACTTAACCAGAAACAGCTAAGAGTAAAAAGAAAAAAGGAAGATGGTAATAACAGTGACAAGGGTATTAATAGCAGACAGAAATGCAGTCTGAGGTTTGAATCAGCATTCAGCCACTACATTTAGCAAGCCCAGCTTCTCCTTTATATGCTGCCTTTTGGAATCCACAGCTATGTAAAATTCATGAGTAATGGCATAGTACTTTAAGTGCAAAAATACATGTTTTTTGTCTTTTTGAGTGTAACGGCTTATCTGCAAAACCACTAGAACAAAATAACCCATAGTATCTTCTTACAATCTCCTTTGCCAGAAAAATAAGTTCTATCTAGGCTTCAAACCATTCAATATTCAACTATAAATGTACAAAATAAGAAAAAATTAATCTTAAATTTTAACTGTGGTACATAAGAAACAATTTGTAATTAGTTATTGTAAGCTTGCCTTATTTTCAAGCCATTCGACAATGAGAACGTGAATAGCAGCCTGCTAACTTCCATCTGCTAACAATTACTCAACTGCTCTGTAACTAAATAGTGTTTTCAACTGCACACAAAGGGTGCTAGTGCCAAGGTTGTTTGGAAAATGCAATTTCATTAATAACATTCAATTAAATTCGATAAGCCAACTGCTATTTCTAAGAAAGTTCAAGTCAACTCAGAAGTACCCCAAAAAATTAATAAAAGAGGATTTATACAGAACTGAGGTTGGACTAAAAACCTAGTGAAGTTTTTACAGATAACCCTGGCTTGAAATCACCGTAGTGCAATAAATGCTCCTCAGTCTCCAGTTCTGATCCTCACGATCACTGTCAGCAAGTCAGGTACTCTGGAGTAACTGCTGATCCACTGAATGCCCTCATATTCCAGAACATTTGTATCTTCTTGCTAGGACACAAGGGTACTAACTGTCCAGAAATACCCATGACACAACTCCATGTATCACATGCTACCAGTACCACTTACGCCTCCAGCAGCTACTGGAGATTGTATGCTTATTTTACAGCCATTTCTACATGAGCCATTGTAAGAGCTTCCCACTAAATATCTACTACATCATTAGAGATACAACTGATATATAACAAAATAATTGTTCACTACAGGTTTGACAGGCAACAAAAAAGATCTAATGAAGAACGCATGAATCTAAAATGTCCCTCATTTTCATGTAATATATTGCTGCTGAAAAGAAAGAACAACAGAGATCACTTAGTCAGAACATTTTAAAATATAATGGAAAACCATGATCTGATTTTTAGAAACAATAAGCTTTCTGTAATCTTTGACAATACAGTGTAGTTTAAACAATAATAGATTAATTCAGGACAAAGTGAGGGCATTTCTCTGATATTCAGGCAATAATCACTTTTTAGGTCAAACTCAAACTTCAAAAAGGTTTTTCTTCTTAGAACAATGACAGTTGGCATGCAAGAGCAATTAAAACTATATCATTATGTTTTCAGTAACGAGAATTTAACATTACAATTCTAACAGTGAAACCATCAACACTTCTGTAGTTTACTGTAGGTCTGGTAGCAGATCATGGTCTGTTGAAGATACTTCCTGATGTGCTTTTGATGTAGTATTTCTGTCTGAAAATCCAGAATATAAAGTGTAATTCATTGTATTAAAATATGAACTCATCAATTTTGTCAACTTTTCACTATAACTTTGTCACAGATGAAACATACTGTTAAATCAGTTATGCTGTTGCCTCAGGCATTGAGAATGAAATTATTTGGGCTTTCAAAACTGCCAAAGAGTTTATACAGCTTTCGAGCTTAAGCTACTGCCAGTTCACTTCTAGGGGAATTGAAAAACATGATTGTGTGTAAATCTTAAAAACTAAACTCATGTCTCCAATGTAAAGCTTGGTTCTGTGTGTGCTGCAACCTGAAAAATTGCAAGAGCCATTCTTTTGAAAGCAGTATTACACCCCATATACAACCCATTTATATTTATACAGCCCTGTAAATATCCATTCTGCGTTGCACCAGTCCAGGATATTTGCACTCAGCCATCAAAATAAGATGAGTGTAACTGTATTACATGACATACAGCTGCCATCTCATCTCTTCCATAACGCATTCCCTGTAAGGAGCTCTAGTAAACACAGTTCTTCATTTTGATGACAAATTCTCACAATTTATAAGGAAACCAGAAAAGGCAATTCATTACTGTAGACAACTGATAGTCTTTCCCCTAAGCAAAAATTTGTTACTTCGCATATGTTAATGGCTTTTAAGCAAGCAGCTATGAAAAGTACTGAGATTCAGGGGGTTCCATCTCCACAAACTGTCAATTTTCAACTTGCTATTAGTAAGCTAACATTTTTATTATCTCTTTTTATCACAAAATTAATTTCTTAAGGAGAAAAAGTCCAACTATTCAATTCATCCGCATCTATTTATCCTTAGTTCTGTCTTATATTTGTAATTATCTGTAATGATTCCCTACAGGTAGTGAAAAAACTAGAATTCTGTAATATCTCCATCATAGAACTAGAGATTAATCTCACTCAGATCTCTGTGATGATTAATCTTCAACATAATAAAGCAACGTTACCTTTTAGCATAGCTTTTGCCACACAGGATACTCTTTACATGAGTTGACCCATTCCAGCCAAAGGGACTGCTCTCTGTGTAAGCTAAAGTCAGCCTAAGGTAAGACTTCAGTTTTAGACTATCAGCTACTTATTTTGAAACACTTTGTAAAAATAAATAGAAATAAAGTTACAAATTCATCCCCAGTGACAAGCTGCGCTCTATACTATCTCAAAAGAGATTTGGGGTAAGCTACACAAGGATGACTGACAACAGAGTTTTGCTCTTATCAGTTGACTACTATAAAATAGCCACTGCTTAATTATCATCCTGCTATACTTCTGGCAAATGGAATACAGTAACACAGGACCAACGAGGGTTTTTAATGAAGCTCTTGGTAATTACTCCTCTCAAGTCAATCTGCTCTCAGGTACAGCAAAGGTGGTGCAACAGAATAGAGGACTGAGAAAAAAAATTAATGATGCGTACAAATACAAGCTGCAAAAATGTGTTAACTTTCTCTTCACAGCTCACAGAGACAGCTGGTTTGGGGCAGTGGAGAGGGAAAGGGATTTCACATACTTGGTAATATGTCTGTTACATCCTGGAACCTATTTTACCACCAGGCTTCAAGTTCATTAAAATAGTCCCTGAAATGCAATGACACCATGTGGAATAAAACAAGCTTGTCAGTATCAGCCTAATTACTTCCCAGCTTTGTCAACATATGATACAACTAAAACGTAACAGTAAAAATCTAACCTTCTTGTTAAATAATGCACTATTCTCCCAGGGCTTTTTATTCATTGCTGTATCTCAGATGATGTGATCTTTTTTGATTACATGTGTTATTTGGTGTTTTATTACTTCCACCAGTGTAAAGAACCTCACAGAACCACAAAATATCCCAGGTTGTAAGGGACTTCAGAAAATTATCTGGTCCAGCCTAGACGAGATTATCTAGCACCTTGTACAATCACATCTTGATAGCCTCCCATGATGAGGGCTCTACCAGAAGCCTGGGAAGGTTGTTCCAGTGATTGGTTGTTCTCATTGTAAAAAACTCTTTCTTCTATGAAGGTTACTAGCCTTACCCATTGAAAACATCACTTACCTTGTTAATGGGAAACATTTTATTAATTTCAGCAGAGCTACAGAGGTAAACTTGACAAAGAACTGTGAGAAAATTCATTATAAACCACAAGTGTTTGTATTAATATTCTTGAGTTAGAAACTATATTCTCACATTTGCAATGCTGCCATCAAAATAAGCTTCAGCTCCTCATCCAATTCTCTGGCAGCGACAATAAGATAAATAAAAGATAGTATTCCTAATTCTTACAGACAATTCTGTTACCTTCCAAGAGATGGTTTCCTCTAGTTTATTTTAATTCTTTATTTTCTTGGTTGTCAAGAACCTTACCATGATATATTTTTTTCAGAAAAACAAATTTTCCACCATGGCAATAGTGGAACAGTTTGCCCACAGAGGTTGCAGAGTCGCAATCTTTGGAAGCTTTCAAGACCTGACTGGATAAAGTTCTGAGTAACCTATTCTGATCTCACAGTTAACTCTGCTTTGAGCAAGAGCCTGGGCTAGAGACCTCCTGAGGCCCCTTCCAACCTGAATTATCCTATGAATTTTTATTCAAGAGATCTTTATCTCTGCAGGCTCTGCCAAGATCTTTCAGTGCTAATGGCTCCTAATAGCCCACAGAAAAGGAAATGTTAAAATCTCTACAGGCTGTTTTCACCGCTGGAGTGAAGAGGTAGTGTTAAAACTATTTCTTTGCAAGGAACTGTAACTTAGCATTAAAATGAGCCACAAGCCAATAAGAGCAGTATGAGCTCTAAGCCCAGAAGTAATGTGAGCTTTTTCAGCAAAGCTGAGCAAATCAGGTTTATGATGGACACAGGATTTAATCTTTGAATAAACCCACTAATGAAATAGCTGGAGTTTACTAAGAAAAAAAAAAACCAAACAAAAACTTAATAAAACCTATCAATAGGCCAACTCCTGTTTCCCTGTGATTTTAAAGAATTTTATTATTAGTGGGTGACAGAGTGGATATCACATAGGGAGTCATTCAGGGGATGTCATGTGGCACAACTGCAATAAGGCAATTGTCCAACAGGTTTTTTGCTATGTCAGGAGTTAGGAAAATATTTCTGAGTATACAGTATTCACTCACTTTCTAATTCTGTATCTCTATACACATTTTTCTGTGTCTAGCCACATGACAGGAACCCTTTTATATCTCCTTGCTTTGCTGGTACTCTTACAATTCATTCGTTCTTCCCATAACCAAAGAGAAATTACATTCTGTGAATACTCCTTCACTAGTAACTGGGAGCTTGCAGTAATATGCACCACATCTCTTCTAGATGAGAGCCAGTCAGCTCTCATCTTTGTTTAAACAAAGCTAAGCCCACATTCATTTAATATTTATGTTATGGCAGATCTTATAGTCTTATTACAGTAGCCAAGTATATAAAATTCCAGTCACAGACAGACTCAAGATTTCTCAAGCACAGGCAAAATTGAATGTGGATACTCGAGGCTGAGAACTCAGGAAGAGAAAGATCAATTTTTGTCCATCATCAAATGATTTTCTGGTGGCAAACCAATGGGTTCTGGCTGATGGGGATGAAGTAGAGCATTTTAGAGAAACTGGAAGAGGACTCAGAACCAAGTCAGTGGACAAAGACTGTGGAAAGAGAAGAAGTCAAGAGAATATTTCAGAGAGAAAGGGCTGAAAAGGTGTGTTCTGGATTGCAGTCATTCGGGTCACCAAGTGGGAGGATGTTGCAGATGTGGGCCTCTCTTTGCTTTCTCTTCCCTTGATCTCAACTGCAATCCATGTCCTTCTGAGACCCACAGCTTTTCTTCTCCTCACAGCTACCTTGTCCTCCACAGCAGCCTCTGTTCACTGTCTACACATCCTAATCCACTGTCACACAACTAAGGAATAGGAGGAATTGAGCAAGGACCATTCCTGCTACCAAGGAAGAGTATGTAAAGAAACAGGGGAGAGGCGTAAGCAGCCGTGCTAGGAACATCTGCCTGCACAGCGACAGCCCCCTGTGCACACACCCCAGACACAACAGGGGCAGGCAACAACGAAATGTTTGGTACTGTATCTCTACAGCAGGAAGGGGCCTGTTAGGTTCCCAGCACACTCTGCCACAAGCACAGGCCTGCTGCCCATTATTTTAAAAAGAGGTGTTAAAATGACCATTCAGCAGTTCACTAACATTTGTTCCTTGCTACCCATTCTGCAATATAGCTGACATGACTCTAGCCACATTTTTCATTCGAGTGATATCCGGAACTTTGAAGACTGTAAAATCTGCCTCTTAAACTCATTAAAGGGTTTACTTTAACAAGAACAATTACTAGCCACTGTGGCATTGCTGTAATATATGGGCAAAAGATGCTGTACCAGCCTCAGTCTTGAAATTCCTGCTTCTTTGTCATGCTCTACTGCTAATCTTAAGCTTCTTTGTGTCCAATTAGATGGCTATACTCCTTGTTTATGTTTGTGGTGTGGTTTATCTATTATCAGGTTTAGCTACTGAGGAGGATTTGGACACTGAACTGTACAGAATCTCAGCTGTTTTTACACATATGTTCCATATTCCATGTCTAACTGCCAGAATCCAGATCAGCATTGTTACAGCTACTCATTTCTCTCACCACAAAAAACAACCAACCAACAAAAAAAAACCCAAAACAACCAAACCCTAATTAATAATAATAAAAAAAAAACCACAAGAAAACAATAACAAATCAGCTTACAAAATAAAGATAATCCAATTACTGTATTAAAAAAGTATATTGTGTTATAGATCAAATGGTCTAACCTCTTCTTGCAGAGCATGGAGGGGAAATGCAGTTTATAACAGACACAGATTAGCTATGACAGGGATCCATTTCATGTTGAAAACGTTATAGGCCTCCTAATCCTAGAACTTTTATTATCCTCAGGAATTCAACCAGTCACTGAAGAACAGGATATTTACATCCTTTAAAATCATGCAGCTGAACTGGGGCAACAGTTCCATAAGTAATGTGATTCTCCAGGTATTAAATATCTGCCAATAAAAGCTAAATATCTGCCAATAAAAGCTAAATATCTGCCAATAAAAGCTACATTTCTACATCTCAGAGTTACTGAAAATTCTTATGACCTACTTTCTAGTCTGCAGAGACTGTACAGTTGCATTTACAGTACACCTGCCTCATAACCACCCACCCGGCTTGTGAAGGGCTGATCTCTGCTTCACCCTGTGGCAGGTGAATGCAGATTCTGTCGTTCCCCTGAAGCTGGAAATTAAAGCCTTTTGGGAATTTCTGTAATATACATTTTAATGGTGACTATCAAATTCCATTACAGAACACCACCATATTCCTGATTGTGTATCTATATCTAAGTGTAAATACTAGGCTATATATACAAATATTGCTAATCAGCTACGAGTGAAGTAAAAGGAAAGGCTTTCATAATAGAGTTTGGATCTAGCTTCAGCAAAATCATTGCCAAGTCCACAGATGCCACACTTTTAGAAACAGATTTTAGAATGTATAAATATATACATTTGCTATTTCATATTTAATATAAATGCAATGCGTGCACAAGTGTATGCACATGGGGGTTTCTGCCTGGATAAGAGCAAAGTTTACGATTGCTTCAATTTTGCCTGAATATGGGATAATGGATGTATGGAGAAATTCTGCAGTTTAGTAAGTCAGACTAGTGAAGCACCTCTAAAATTTGTATCTAGCACTGTACCTGGATGTACCACTTCAACTAAATATTTCAGAAGAAAGAATGCTTTAACAATTTTCAGTGTGGTTAAAACAACCCTATATATTTCTATTTCTAGAAAGCAGATATCCAAGCACAGGTGAACACTTATTTTGCAACCTGTGCGCTGCACTCCACGGGGTAGGAGAGATGTGCACGTGTCATGTGAGGACCAACTCATGGGATCTGAGAACTAAAAAAAGAGCAGCAGAGGGAGGTTCTTAGCATTACTTGCAATTTGTAGTCTATCTCCCTGCATTGTACATTTTTCCAGATCACTTAGCTATTCCATTCACTCACCACAAAAGAGTTTTTCCTCCAGCCACAGAGGCTTGCCCTGAACTGTGGGTAGGTGTGGATTTTACCATCTGTGCTTCAAGCCTCTTTCGTATGTATGGCATAGATAAAATTATCCACAGTTTTTCCAATGTGACTGATATGTTGGGTCTGAATTGAGAGAATTATTTTCATTCGGCAGTACCTAAATAGACAGTGCTCATTTAGCTGGGCTAACCAGTACAGCAAAGCCAATCTGCACAGGAAAGTTTAAATACAGTACTAATACTGAAAATTACAGGGATTTAATTCTGTGAACCAAGAGAGAATATACCCTGCAACCATACAGATCAGTATGCTCTCTTATTTGAATCAGAGGAAAAGAAAGAAGAAACAGACCTAACCTGACAGTATGGCAGACATTTCCTCTAATAAAAAGTGGTTTCTAATTCTTTTGAGGTCTGGGTGCAAGAGTAGGATACGTCACAATCGCCATATTGTGTATCTAAATGTAAAACATATATTCAATATAACTTCTGTAAGGCTCTCCATGACCAAACCCTGAATATTCTCAAGAGGTGTCACCTGTTCAGGTCATAAGCAAGAGGGAAAAAAAGGGTTACAGTTACTTTGGAAGGAGAGGCTGACTCCATCTTAGGGACTCACCTGTCATCTCATTTTCTCAGTAAGAAGTCTTTACACAAACTCAAGAGCTGCTAACTCCCCACATGTACCCAGCACCCACACAGATGTGTGCACTTCCTTTACCAGCAGATGTGGCTCTGCAGGGGGCTGTGATGGTGATGACTCTGTAGAATCTGCACAGGGTAGTACTAAAGGGCTATTGCAATGATCACCCTCAAAGCAAAAACCACTGGCAGGATGAAAGCCTCTGGAGTGCCCTGGGCTGGACCATAAGCAACTGGACGAGAGACTAGAAAGCAAAAGCAGATCTGCAATTCAAAGAGGCAATGCAGTGCAAAGGGCAGGGTATCATTTCATGAAGCTATACAGCACTTTCCCCTAGAAACTGAAGAAGGATACCATGTACATATCAGATTTCCCCTCTTTGCCAAAAATGAATTGCACGAGAAAGTAAAGAGCAGGAGAACAAGGTGTCAAAGGAATATTGGTCCATAAGATACGCTGACAAAGGGAAGGCCACAGCAAAAGACAGTTCTTTTGGGTATATTCAGTTCAGAGAAGGTGTCTAAGAACCACAGAGTTGCACAGATTATTTTCTTATTGCTGTTTACTTAAGTTTAAATTTCAGGAAGAAGGTAACTAAGCAACTTGTAAGGGTTTCTAACCATTTAACTAGGCTTCTCCAAAAATCACATGCCTAAGAAGATGTAAGGTTATATAAGAGGCTATCGAGCAACCCAGGAGGCAATCAAGCAACCAAGGAAAGGGATTGCTACACTGATAATGTTGTAGTCATTGCATATTATGAGGGCTGCTGATATCATCCATACACTTCATAAAAGTGTTTTTACACATCCTAATTCCCGTATCACACAGTTACAGCCTAAGTTTCACCCCTAGTGCATGAAGTCCTCGGAAAGGGTCAGAATATTCTTGTTTCCTTCCTGCCTGCTTTCCTCCCTTCACTATATATCCCTTTGTAATGGATAATCCATACATATAGATATCCACATAGTGGATTCCTAGAGTTGTCAGACAACTGAAAACCCCAGTGAACCACCAGCACGTTCTTCTTTCATCAGATAGAAAAAAAGCACAACAATGCTGAGCACCTAGACACTGAAACTATCTATCTATATATATATATATAGACACGCACAGATTAGGAGTAAGATTTACATCTTTATCTTTGAGCTTGATTAAACATAGGAGTAGGGTAGTGAAGGATCTAAGAGATTTTCTAATTGTTGCATCCATCATTCTGAGTCAGGTTTCCTATTTACTCTGTCCCTGACGAGTAGTCAAATAACTTTTTTAGAGATTGCTTTTAGCTCAAACTAAATAGAAATTCTTGGATTAAGTTGTGCTCTTCTGGATGTTAAAATAGATGAGAATATCAGTTCAGTCTCCCCTAGAACCTATTAGGAATCAAATCCTCAGGGCAAACATTTTTCATTTGGTCAATGGGTTCAGCATTCTGACAGGATCAAATCCAGCTGCCACAGCTGAGGTAGTATGGCAAGAAAGCTGAGTTAGACACATAGCAAAGTTTTTAGATAATGCCTGTAAATTTGCATTTAGATAATGCAAAACTGCAAAGACTGTAAGACCTTCCCAATTCTTGATCCATTGTTTTTAAACCTAGAATAAGGTGAGAAAAGATATGCAAAATAAATACATGAGCAGATATAACTGAATTCACGTAGTATTCCAGGTAAAGTGCCATCTTACCCACAAAGAAGGAGCACTCCAGAATCATATACTGCCCCACCAAGGGGAGGAATGACTATTTTCTCTTGGCAAAAAGCTTTCTTGGCAGCTGGCAGATTCATGACAGGTATCCACTCCCTTGTCTGTCACACAGTAGGCTCTACCTAATTCTTCTTATTTTAATAGTGCTGTCAGTGTTTTGGATGACAGCTTCTCCAATATAAGAAAAAAAGAAAAGGGGGTGGGGGGGGAAGGAGTTCATTATGTATTATGTCATGGCAACATGGGACTCCACGAGTTCATTAGAAATTATTGACCTATGATACAATTTAATTTCTTTATTACAGTAATAAAGAAAAGAATAGCTGGGGTTTGACACCTGTAATATCAAAAAGAAAAATCAAAGCCAAAACCAAACCAAACAAAAAATAAACAAAACCAAGCAAACAAACAAAAACATAAACCAACCAACAAACTAACCCAAACCAACCCAAAACAGGAAAGAAATGTGAGCTTTCTGCTCTTGGCTTTATTCAGGATGCTCATTATCAATAAGGTTTCCTATTTACTCTGGCACTGGGTTAAAAATAGATATTAACAGACTGATTCTTGGGAAACACAGAATTTAACTTGCTACCTTCAACAAAATAATATACAAGAAACACCAGCTGCAGCTGTCAAGAATCACTACATTAAATACACAGCACAGTTAGTTTTTGCAATACTGAACATCCAAGTTCAATCAAAACCCAGTAGAAAAAAAAACAAGCTAGGAGCAACAAAACCTATGGGTATAAGCTGATACTCAGCCCTGTGCTGCATTGTACAGGAATGTGAGATTGTAGCGCTGTAATGTAACAATAGAGATATTGCTTCATAGCCTGAGAAGTAGCACTCCTCCATTTACTCCATTTGACCTGAGCAGGCTGCCAACTAGCTCTATTAACTTATCATGAGCAAGGTCCCATTTCCTGAGCGGAGGGAATCAAACAAGAGGTATTTCCTTTGTTTGCAGTTTTGAGATCTTTCCAACCAACATAAAAAGTTCCAGCTTTTTTTTCAAAAGGCTGTGTGCCTGACGTTTGTTATTCTGTTTTCTCCATCTTTCCTTTTGCAGCAGTATTTCTCACTTTCCCCTCACACACAGCTCCAGCACTCCAAGTCCTTCATTCCTGAATTTAACAGACCAAAGAGCTGCCCTTTGGCTGTACAGCTAATTACCAGTTCAGTCTCATAAGACACACTTCCAGGTCCCCAATGTTTCAGTCTTCTGTTAAGAAATTATTTCTGCTGCTGTTTATAGTGTTTATCTATACACCTGAAAAACCACTGTTACCATGTCAATTTCAATACACTTCTGCTTTTAACAGATTTTACATTTGCTTCAGCAGCCTAATGAGCTATGATGTAGCTAAAGATTTACTAAAGGGCAGAATATTCAAGAATATATATGTACATTGGTTATAGAGAGCAGGAAGGGGGACCCTTCAGATTTCTTTGTGCATCTTGAATGGTTCAGTGATCATTCGTTGTTCAAAACAGAAGATTGGATTCAAACCTTTAACTTGACAACCTGCTCTAATCGACCCTGCTTTGTTTGAGCAGTGGCTTGCACTGATGATCTCCAGAGGTGCCTGCCAACCCCAGCCGTTCTACGGCATAGCACTGCACAGAACTCTTACCATGAAGTAGTAAGCTGTACCTGGCCCAAAGTGCATAAGTAGTAGATCTACTATTTTTTGTACAGTCTCTGTAAAAGAGACTGTAAAACTCTTTTTTTTCTTCCTTTTTTTTTTTTTTTGTTTTTTGTTTGTTTGTTTGTTTGTTTTGTTTTTTAAATCAGCTACATCAGAATATATTCCTTCTTAGTTTCTCCTCTTCTGAAGCAAAACAGAGAATTGCTAGAATTCTATTTTGGTCATAAATTTTCATCTTTCATTGAGATTCAAAATTACTTCTCAAGTTCTTGCAGCACTCTTTTCTTTCTTGGATTTCTTGGTTATTGCTTTGTTGATGATTTGCTCTGCATCTCTATGTTTCCTGCATGTTAACATCCAATCCAGCAGATCCCACTGAGAAAATCAAGCACTCACAAACTTGAGCTCTGAACCCTCTTCCTATATATCTGTAGTCCTTTCCAATTCTTCTATTGC
Source organism: Megaceryle torquata (assembly GCA_024611175.1). Classification (NCBI taxonomy): domain Eukaryota; kingdom Metazoa; phylum Chordata; class Aves; order Coraciiformes; family Cerylidae; genus Megaceryle; species Megaceryle torquata. Next base: position 61,295 of record JANIJG010003221.1, read on the forward strand.
CTCAAGACTTAAAATTATTTTAAGAACTCTTTCAAAATACATTAAAATGTAGTAGCCTGTTTTTACTCTCTTTTACTTTACTGCCAAAACAGAAAGATGGTGAAGTGCAAAACTATCCAGAAAGGACCGGTAACAAAAACATCAAATATTCATCCCACTCCTACGTACTGTTTCATTAATGAGCCAGCTAGGCAGAATCAAGCATTGTCTCATACTGCCTACAACCTTACAGTGGTTTATATCTGATCTTGGTGAATACTTGTATTTTCAAAGCCCCTCGGTATATTTAAAAATAAAGCATAAAAAATTCATCATAATTTAATACATACCTTGAACATGATGAGATATATCTTTTCACAGTGACTTAAGAAAAACTCTCATCAATAAAAGACTTGAAAAGCCTGCCAGCTTTAGCTTCTCCGGGCTATCAGTATCAAAGAATTTTCAAGAAGGGCAAATCACAAAGGTAAGTTAAAATATATTTTGCAGTTATTACACATGAACCACCATGAGAATCAACTAAGATGTATAACTTTGGTCACATGTACACTGAAAGAACCTTCTCATCTTGTCCCAGAACATGAGAGACATTGAACGATTTAGTAAAAATGAAACCCGTTAAACTGAGTTAAATTCATCAGGACAAATTTTCATAATAGTTTCAGCACTATGATTCCCCTTAAGTCAAATGGAAATGCATTGGTTCAGCTTAGCAGAACTTGGCACACCAAGCAGTTTTGTACTGTTCATTCTGAGCAGCAGCCCATGAAATGTTTCATCTCTTACTTCCATATGGCTACATGTTAAGTAAGATTACGCAGTTCTTTTACATCTTAGCATTCTATTCTAAGTATTTAATTCATCACACATGATGAGTCAGCCTGTGTTTTTTGTGTCTTTTTCTGGGTTTTGTTTTTCATTCTACCTTTATGTTCTCTCTCAATGATGTCCAACAGTTGGGATTGGATCCAACGTTGCCCTTGAGAGGCTTTCCACTGATTTCAACAGATTTTGGATCAATCTCTTGCTGTCAAGTTTATGAAACAGGAAGTTTTAAAAATTTGCAATACATAATAAACTGGCAATTCCACTTGGCTTTTGTCTAGGAGATCAAGTTATTTTTGGATATGTTAGGATACATGGATAAATGTAATATTTAAATCAATAAAAGACAAACCTATAAACAAAGAACTAAACTGAAGCCGCTCTGGCACACCTTACTCTAGTAAACAGTAGTAATGCTTTTGCAGAAACCCAGAGTTTTGCAGAGGCTCCTGCATGGAGGCAAAGCATGGCTAGGCACACAGACAGGAATTAAGCACAGCATGACCTAAGTACCCATGTGAATTTGCACTGAACTGCCCAGGAGTCTGAAAGCAGACCTTCCCACCGAGGCACTGGCACACAGAAAACAAGGTCTGTGAAAGACCAAGTGTCGTTATAGGCACATATGATAAAAAGATTATTTACAAGGTAACTAAGCAGCCAGGAAGAGTCATACAACATTTTCCCAGCGTAGAGGAAGAATAATTACATGCAGCCTTTCAAGTAAGAAACTGATTAAACACAACAGGAAATGAGAAATGAATCTCCCTCAAAAGTCTGACACAGTAAGAACTGCCTCAAGAGACACAACCATCTCTTGCTTGATGGTACTCTGATGATTCTTCTGTCGGTTCTAGAATGGGGATAACCAGACTGCCTATCCAGTGATTCATACTCCCAGCATATGGTAACATTCTTTCACTCTGTACTGATCTCATCACCTAACCTTAGCTGTCTTCAACTAGAGGGCATGGCAAGTAATTCATTGACTTAATTTAGCCTTATGTAAAGCAGAGGGATTGTATGAAAGCAAATTAAAAATGAGCATAAAAAACAGGAAATGTGTTTGCTGCTTTGCTTGTTCACTTTACTGGCTTAGCCACAGGGATATGTTGATTCTTCTTTTGTACTGGGATTTATTTTCTCTATAAAGTACTTTACAAGGTTCACTTAAAAAAAGCTCAACAGAAGGAGATTTCAAAAATATGTTAATTGAATGTTGACAGGAATCTCTGTGGACGCCCACAAAAGCAAGAATCTCAGGAAATGTCTGTGAAGATCTCCAAATTTGTGCATGAAGACTAATTTAAATCATGTATTTCTGGATTTATTTTTATGAATCAATGCCACATCAGTCTTCTATGGCCTTTTATTCCAAACTGTTATGTGTGGACCCCTGCCAAAAAGGAACTCACAGCACTGGCAAGATGTTGCATGAGCCTTAGTTAACACATGTGAGAAAACCGCTCACTGTTTTCTTAGTTTTTAGGAAAGGACTATGAAGACAACTTATAGTTCCCTCTGTGTGGCTTTGGTTTTTTTGACTTGTCTGCAGGGCTTTGGTTTTTTTTGACTTGACCCTCCCAGTTATGTAAAAGCCCTGTTTCATCAGGCTTCCCTTCTTGTAGAAGAGATTTCATTAGAGGTCTTCTAGAATAAAAACTACCTTATCCCCCTTCATTATGAAATTGTAGTCCATTCCAGGAGTAGTTAACTACCTTCAAAGAAGCCAGATGAGGTAATGGCAGCACAGAACAAAACAAAAGCAGATAAATGTAGTGCAGTTCTCCACTTAGATGTACCCAAAATTTGAGCAGGAGGTTAAAATCTTCTCTATTCATTAGCTGGAACAATTCTTGAGCCAATCTCCTGATCTTCTCAGCTACCACATGCACTGCCAACAGAAATGCTGCACACCGATGCAGAATATAATTTCCACTGTGATCAATACTGCACTGCAAATTAAAGACCTTTTTTCCCTTGGATTTATATAGTAAGCATTAAATATGCATACTTTGCAAGCATATCCTTTTTTCCAGAAAAAAAAAAAAAAGATATGCAAGTATTGACAGACTCTTACCAAAACAGCAATAGTTCTGTAATCTAAAGGGTGTGTCTATGACTCTCTTTGTACAGCAGTTATAATAAACTATGTCACCCTACTATTATATCACTAATACAGGCTCAATCTTAGCAGATCTTCTGTAATCTCAATTTCTAATAGTATCACAAGCAGTTGAAGTGATTTACATTCAAAAAGAAAGGTGGTTCACATTCCAATCTTGTCAAGGGAAGCACAAATATACTACAAGCATCAGTTCTGAAAACTCTATTAAGAAGAATGAAATAAGATGCAAAATAAAATATTTACATATCCATTACAGATTGCAAATACAATTAAATTTGATACAGATGCTGCAAGCTAAAAGAAAAAATAAATAATTAAATAAATAATTCGCTTGGCTAAAAAGAAGCTGAAAATGACAATCACAGGGAGGTTTGCCTAAGGAAAGCCTGTATGGTTGGGAACAAACAGTAAATTGGCAAAAGGAAAGAATACTTGCTGACATGACAAAATGGTTTTTGTCAAAGCTCTGGAATCTATAGCATCACAGCTTGACAGGAAAAGCTCTGCAGGCCTCTACCAAAGCCAAAAGTAATTAAGTGTACTTACATGTACTCCCTGTGTGCAGAATGCACAGCAGCTGCATTGCTGTAACGCCACAAAACTATCGCCGATGACAAAACATCCAGGGTAGCATCAAACTGGAAGAGATACAGAGTCAATTGGTTTGTGGGTCATTAAGTGTGCCCTGTACTAACAATGCATTTACTATCCTGCTGCACAGCCACGAAGCAGCTTCAAAGAAATCTTTTTAATGAACACGGGATTACATTTATTAAATTGATCTTCATATTTTTGCCCTGCATTATTGCATAATGATACACTTTAGAGCTCAGGAAGTTAATCAAGGGACAAAAAACTTTTTTATTTCTAATCCATCACCTGCAGAGAGATTAGGAAAAAAAAAATAGTGTTTGAAAACGCCCACAAAGCATTTCTTTTCCTACCAAGTCACTAATTTTCTGCAGTAGAAGGTTGTGTTTCAAACCAATCAAATATTCCCTTTTTTTCAGAATCCCCAGATTTCATACTGTTCTATATCATCAGAAAAATTGTCATGTTTATATTTCTGGTTAATGAATACATGACTGCAGATAACATAAAAAACCAGGCTTGTCCCACCAAAAAACTTTCATCCTTAAGTCAAACTTTCTACGGAGTCAATCTAACCATCAAATTTAACAGCAAGAGACAATTTATTTGAAATTAGTCACTTTGCTTGTTGTTAGGAATTTTTTTCTCTGCTATTAATCAGGAAATTCATAGCAACTGCTAGAGAGGAAAGATGTCATCCCAGAGTCAATAGGAGCTTTACCATAGACTCCAATAGGAAAAAGGTCACACAAAGTTCAGAAGGAGACTTCAGAATTTGGCTCAAGTTCATCAACAGAACTGATTAAGCCAAGAGATTTTGTAGATGAAACTCATATCTGGTGGACATTTACCAATGAGATATAGGTAATAATATTAACTCCAGTATAAGTGTTTTAGTATAAACTAAAACAGTATAATGAAAGTATCTTTACCATCCTTTCCAAGGTATGACTTCAACAATACTTTTTCTAATCCATCATTGATTTTGTACATCTTTCCAGGAACTTACAGTAATAAAAAATACAGTATGTCATGTTTAGAAAAAGCCCATAAAAAAGGATAGGCAATATTTAGATTGTATCTCTACTTACAGCAAATCCAAACGATGATGCACTGTACCTCATTACGGAGACAGCTAAAGGAAAGAAAATATTATTTAGAATCACTTCAAATCTTTTCTGTATCCTTTCATTTTCTCGTCTGAGAGCTACAAAACTAGTTTCAACACACAGCCTTAGTTTTACCCAGTTCCCACTAGCACGACCTGACCAAAACTTAAAAAAGGTCAACAAAAAAGGCTTTTGCCTCTTTGTCACGTGAGAGATGCTTTTCTTTCTTCTGAAACCTTAATGGGGCAGACCTTAGTGTAGCATTCAGAAACAGTCTGTTTATGAAACACACTGCATTTCAGATGCAGCTTCAAGTAGGAGTGTGTTGTAATCATTACTTCAAACTCTCAGAATACTTGTCTCAAAGTGCTCCTTGCTCACGCTAGGCACAAAAGTCCACCTGAACTGGCTGACAGAAAACTATGCAGGCCCATCCAAACTTCTTGGCTGCCACGTTTGACAAAAAGCCTGAGGGTAATTCACACAGCCTGAAGAAATGCTTCAAATTCCATCAAATCAGTGATTTCCAGTGGAAAAAGCATTAGCAGGAAACATTTTGACCAGCTCTGATTTTGACTTCATACTGCCTCTAGAATACAAGCAAGGCTTTAAAGAGGGACTGCATCTACGAAAAACTATCCCTTTTATAATTTTACTCCATACCTCCTAATTCCATCATCTCACAGTTCCCAATTCTAGGAGGTAATGTGCAAGGCAAAAAAACCTTTCAGTAGCCCAGAGGAATACTGGGGAAGAAGGCAGCAACAGAAGAGGCCATCACCTCCGAGGGGGACTTTATCACATTGCAATTCTGAAGCTACAGCAACAGTAGAGCTACATCAGGCTCTCAAGCACTGAGCAGCTCTAGCCTTCTTGCTGTGCTTTATACTGTTGAGAGAGAACAGCACTAACCAAACCTGTGCTCCCTGAACATAGCACACAGCATTCTAGTTCCGATAATAAGAGAACTTGGAATAAAGCCTGAAAGGATTTATTTTACTACTCCTTCATGAAGAAATGTCAGTTAACATACTAAAAAAAAAAAAATTAAATTTTTTTTTTGCAAAAATAAAAATACTTGAACTAAGAAAAAGAACAACAATCCAACAGGTTCATCAGCAAGTGTCAATTTGAGGCTGACAAACAGGATATCTGATTTTCAGTATTCCAGTATTCATTAGAACAGCTTGTCAGAACAGAGCTGCTATGATTTGACTGTTCTTTTCAGTAACAGCAAGCTGCAGTTCTGTGACTCTTATCTGGATAAACAGAAATTGAAATCGGGGGAAAAACAAGTCCTTTTGTGTTGATCTAAGACCTAGCTGTGGACACAAGCATGCGAGGTATCACTTCATCATTACAGTTGGCCAAAACACAAAGAAGAGTCATCAAGTTTATTTCCAGATTCCCATTTTCTCAAAGCAGAAGAGTATGGAAACATTCAGGATCGATTTACATCTGCCTCTCATATCAGTTCCCACACTTCATCTCCTAGGTGGAGAAAAAAAAAAAAAAAAAAAAAAGCAGCTATATTTCTTGGTCAGACTTGCCAGGCAAGAGCTACACTTGACAAGCTGACACTAGTTTGCAAATTTGAACACTTCACTGCATAATAATATATTACCTATCAAATTGTCATGGTATGTCCCCTTAGAGGCATATGGTTTCAAAAACTGCAGAAGTTGCATCAAAAAAAAAACCAACCCCATAGTCATTCACAGGTACACACAAGCTTGCAATGTTCCTGTTGTTACTGCTTTCATATGATGCAGTTCAAAGCCACACTTTTACTCCTACTTCTATTTCTAGCCTGCCTCTGTAGTGGAATTAGCTCCTCAGTTTACACTAAATTGCCAGCTTTCTTCCCCATTCTGTTCCAGACTTAAAGCATATTAACTCTACAGTTCCCTTCAAAATGAATATATAATTTCTATGGGTGATAAGTGCATACAGATAGCCACAACTTAAGAATGCTTTCAGGGACATATGTGGTGTACTTAAAGCATAAGGTCTTTAGCATGAGAACTGTGTTTATTTTGATGTATTCTATCAGAGTGAATATCCACAGCACTAACACGCAATCTGTTTGGACTGAGCAATCTACAACAGTAATGAAAAACAAGTATTGGCTAACAGTGGCACAAGTCTGATTAAACCTTTTTGCTAGCTCGTGAATACAACTGAAGGAAACACTTTCCAAGGATGAGTACACTACAATAGTAGTACACTACCTTGTAGTGGTAGAAATCTGTAATAAAAATAGTAATGACCCTTTTAGTGCTGAAAAGATACATTAATGTTTACATACTGGTTTCTAATGGGGAAAACAACCTGTTTGTCTATTTTTCAGAGTCAAATTAAAGCACTGTCAGCCCCAACTTAAACACATAAATACTTCCAGGTGACAAGTACCATCATAAAGCTCAACAGTAAGTCACCCCAGCTTAAATGGGATGCTTGTCTGTGAGCCTAGGCTCTATGATAGAGAAAGCAACTGTAACATTGGCTCATGGAGTATCAACCAATACAGGTCACCAGAAAGCGCCCATATCCTCTAAAGACAACGACTGGCTCATATACTAGGCACTGAGCTGAAAGGACTTTAAGGGAAGTACTTCTCAGCATCTGAGAACTTGAGACCCCTGGGCAAAGGAATAGCCAGTTTGGTCCTTATCCCTCCAGTATCACTGCTGTTCTCCAGCAGCCATGTATGGCATGCAAGGAATGGATCATAGAGCTTTTACTGACCCCCCACCTTCCTTCTTCTCAATACACATTTTCAGTTAATACTGGATAAGCCTCTGATGTAGAAAACCCCAGAGATCCCCAATCTCCATATTGAATTACTACAATGGTGGGAAACAAGTAATGGGGAAAGAACAGAGCAGGCAGCTTAAAAATCCTGTGGAGCCACTGTATACATTCAGCAGCTCCACTGCCACAACAGTGGGAGCCTGCTTTTAGCTATTTTATTGGCTAAATTGGACAGCATTTTATTACCCCTACAATAAAGCAGATAATCCTAATGCATTTTCCTGACATTTGTAAACGGAACTTGCAAACAGTCAGAAGCTAAAAATAGAGCCAGCACAGTAAGCCACAGATCTACTGCTGCCTCCACCTGCACAGCGACATCAATTTGTGAAGGCTGCCAACCCATAGATCAGATTTTGCTGTGATTCCTTCACTCCTTCAAAGTGATTCCAAATAAAGAAAAATACCTCATTTCACACATATTGTACCCTCAACACAACAAGGGGTTTATTTATTACCACGTGCCTCAGAAAAATCATGTGACCAGGGCCCTAATTCCAATTCCATTCCAATTTAACTCTTCAGCCATCTAGTCTCACACTGGCTTTGGCCAGGTTTAATCCATCTAAAATGTGTTCCTGGAGCGCCAGGACCCCACAGTGACCCTGGACCTTTATTTTCCTTCTCTGCATTTGGCGACCACGCCGGTAGTTTTTTGCACAAATGTAGGAGGCAAGAAATAGGACAGGAAATTAACTCTGCCTCCAGTTCTCCTAAACAGGAATCTTTGGAATGAGTCTGGCTACAAATGAGAGACGGTACCTACAAACAGCTCCTCCACTGGTCACAAAAATCCCCTCTTACCTATTCAGAGAGGGAAAAACTACTTTGAGGAAGCTCCTCTTGATGGGACAATGACTCCAAGTTTATTTTTAAATTAGTGGTTTTGACAGACACACCTGGATATCAGCACATAAAATACCACAGCTTCAAAGCACACAACCTACCCTTAGCAGAAACTAGGTAGGCAATTTGAAATAACTGAAAATATTTGGTTTATTTCTATATACATTACCATCCATATCTTGCAGGTTGTACAGAATCACAAGCAAGAGGAACTAGAAATTGTGCTGAATCAGAAATGAAACTGAAATACAGTCTGTTTTCATTGCACACTGTTGGTAAAACATCAAAAAACTATTGTTACAAAAAATACTTCAAAATAAATCCATTCCAAGCAGAGAAAAACCAAGTAAGTAATGCTTTCTAAAAATCCCTCATAACAATTGAAGGTAAAGAAAAGATAGGACTCTGACACTGTTAATACTTGTAAAAAAACACTACTGACCAGGATCAACACGTATATACACATTTCCCCAGGCACATTCTCCCCCCCTCAAAATTCTAGTAGAGCAAAATTTAAGGATTTTTATGCACAGATCAAAATGTCTGCAATGAGCACAGTAGCTACAAAAGGCTGCTAAACATCCAGTATCTCAGACACAAGTGTGCCAGGCATCTAATCTACATGGGCGGATCCAGTGCTATCCATCAGTGTTGTGTTCCTACAAGCATACTTTCATACGGAAGTCATTAGCAAGACTGTGCCAACCCTCTCTATAAAAAATCTTCAGCTCATTTTCACAGTTTATAATTACATCAACATGGCAAAACCCCTTATTTCTGGACAACACCATTGTACAGTTATGTATGAATCTACCAAGTAGAAGTGTTAAGTTTAATGTATGTTAAACCTCATTAGAATGAGGTCTGGCTCTAAAGGAGCCAGACATCATGTCCTGAGCTCTGCCACTGCCTGGGGCATGGTTGTTAGGCCAACTACTCAAATTTTTGGGGTTTTTTTCAATTTCTGTATTTGTTTCCTGTGCAAATTCTACACACTTTCAGAGCAGTGACTGAATCTTCCAATCTGTCTCTACCATCCTCTGGACTACAGACAGAGCTGGAACTTCTGGCTTCTGAAACTGTACAAAACCACAATGCTAAGGAACCTAGGATTTACTACTCCCTTCCTTCAAAGCTGAAGTGCAGTCCCACCAAAACTATTCATTTGCTTTACGTTTTCCTTCCTTTTAAGACTCAGATCCTTGACATAAACAAGTGACTCTCTCTATTTGTTCATAGCTATTTTACTTCTTCCATACAAAAAACAATCCTCAAGTTCTCCTGAAAATTTCTGCAAATTCAGTCCAGTAACAAAGTCTGCTATTGGTAGTGGTAAAGTTTTCCAGAAGTATCTCTCTTTCCTTGTCCATTTCTCAGTAAATTTTTTACTTATTTGTTGTCATCTATCCCAATGGTCAAATCTTTAGCAGCTGAAAACTTCCATAACTTCATCTACTTCAGTGAACTACAGCAATCTGTATCAGTTGAAGATTTTCCTCATTTCTTACTGCAGAAACAGTAGAATTTCATGGCTTTGTGTAAAAGTTTTCCTTTGATTTTAATCCAAATTCTTGCCAGTTTGCTGACACTTTAGCAAGAAAATTAATATTTATTATTATAATCTCTGACTTCATATTTTCTATCTTAAATTGGTCATTTTTCAATATTACAACTTCAGAATTTTTTAAAAAGTTTTGGGTTTTGTTTTTTTTTCTGGCAAATAATTAACTGTCAGTTCTCTATTAATTCACTTTGTTTACATGTTTTCTGATTATATTTGTCGTGTGGCTGAATCAGTGCCTCATGGTAAAAGATAAGAAGACTTCCATTTCAGGAGAGAAATATTCACAATATTGGCTTTCACGTAGGCAGCACAGATAACGATTATTCATTCACAGACTGATTATTCATTATACCATGGTGCTCTCCAATAGCAGCAATCTCAAAAACCAACAAGGTAGTCCAGTCCTACATCTTAATTGCTCTCCCAATTCCCTTCTGTTTAATTTGCTTTCATCCTGACAATTACTAGCAAAAGAGTACCCATGCCTCCACTGGCATGGCCCACAAATGAAGAGAACAGACTGGGCAACCAAGCAGGACAGCACAATCCTGAACTATGCAACAAACCTACTAAAAAAAAGAAGGTATATCTTATTGAATGATGGACAAATTATCCATGTGAAGAAAATGGTGAACAAGCTTTCCCCACAATACAAAACAGACAGTCCCCAAGAGCATTCCAGTAATATTTAAAAATATTAATATTCAATATTAATATTTAAAATAGTAAAAAAAAAGGGAAACACAATGATAGAGACACACACATATCCAAAGGGTAAATCTGTTCATGATTTCAGAAAAAATGCTGCCTGGGCTGTCTTTTAACAGCTGCTGTATGTAATATTGTCTATATACAACAAGCCTTCACTGCCACCCTTCAGAGGGTATAAGACTAAAAAATGGTCAGCCAAATTCACCAAACCAGTCCATTTTGTATGTCATTCTTTCCAGCATAGCTAAAGATGAACACAAGAAACCGTTTGTTTAGGGAAAGCTTTTTGTAAAACTAGAAAGCTGGCAACTCCAGTAAAGCAGAGTTAACAGCAATTCCCAGGGCTACTCAGAAGTCTGGGCAGGGGAACTATTACAATATGAGCAAGCACTGCGCCGAGCACTGTACTGCAGTGCTGCTGCCGGGAGAAATCAGGACCCCTCCTGGCCTACATCCCACTGCTTTACATACTCCCCTGCTTCCTTTTGCAGGTGCCAACCTTCTGCTTTCAAACAAGATCATCTCAGAAAAAGAACACAAGCAAATCAGGGAAAAGGAGGGGTATTTTTGTTCAGTTTTGGCTTTCCAGGGGGCAGAATCTAGAAGAGGTCCCATATGTTACAGCTCCAATTGAGCTTTATCAGGATACTAAATGCATACCTTTGCATTTAAGAAAGGAATAATAAAACTTGAAGGTCTATAAGAAACATACTGGTTTTCCTTCCCGGTATCCAGTGCAAACTCTCTGCTATTGAATGTACAGCTGCATAGTTTAATCTGTTATATTCCAAATGGGGTCACTTGAATCACCCAAAATAACTCAGTGCAGTGACATTAAAGCACATTGTTTTTTAATGAAACTATGTATTATTGATGTCCCACCTCCAAATATAACAACTGAAATAGTCCAGAATGCTGCAAGTACCTGTAACTGCACATTTACCAGGAGGACCAAGTGGATGAGGCCCTTCACAGACAGATAGGACTTGCTGCTCAGTCACAAGTCCTAGTCTTCATGGGGGACTTAAACCACCCCAGTATCAGTGGGATAGACAACATAGCAGGGCATAAACAATCCAGAAGATTCCTGGAATGCACTGATGATAACTTCCTCCTCCGAGTGACAAGAGGAACCACCAAGAAGAGATGCCATGCTACACCTTGTTCTCACCAACAGGGAGGGGCTGGTGGGCAATGTTAAGCTCATGGGCAGCCTTGCTGCAGTGACCATGAGATGGTGGAGTTTAAGATCCTAAGGGCAGCAAAGAAGGGGGCACTCAGCAAGCTTGAAAACCTCAACTTCAGAAGAGCCAACTTTGGCTTCTTCAGGAACCTCCTTGGTGGTATACCATGGGACAAAGCCCTGGAGGGATTAGGAGCCCAGGAAAGCTGGTTGACTTTCAAGGATCATCTCCTCCAAGCTCAAAAGCACTTCATCCCTGAAAAGAAGAAATCAGGCAAAGATGCCAGGAGGCCTACATGGATGAACAAGGAACTCCTGGCCAAAATCAAACACAAAAGGGGAATCCACAAAGGGTGGAAGCAAGGACAGGTAACCTGGGATGACTACAAGGAGACTATTCGTGAAACCAGAAACCGGGTTAGAAAAGCTAAAGTCCTGATGAAGTTAAACCTGGCCAGGGACATTAAAAATAACAGAAAAGGATTCTACAGATATGTCAGAGAAAAAAAAAAAGAAAAACAAGAGACAATGTGGGGCCCCTCTGGAGGCATACAGGTGACCTGGTTATCAAGGATATGGAGAAGGCTGAAATACTCAATGACTTTTTTGTTTCAGTCTTCACTGGTAACCACTTGAGCTACGCCATCCAAGTCACAGAGGGCATTGGCTGGGTCTGGGAGAGTGAAGAATCACCCAGGGTAGGAGCAGATCAGGTCTGGGAACACCTAGAGAACCTGAAAGTGTACAAGTCCATGGGACCTGATGAGATACATCCATGGGTCCTGAAGGAACTGGTGTCTGAAATTGCTAGGCCACTAGCCATCATATGTGTGAAGTCATGGTAGTCTGGTGAAGTTCCCACAGATTAGAAAAGGGGAAACATAACCGCCATTTTTAAAAAGGGAAGCAAAGAAAACCCAGGAAACTACAGAGCAGTCAGCCTCATCTCTGTGCCAGGTAAAATCACGGAGGAGAGCCTCCTGGCATCTGTACGAAGGCACATAAAAAATTATGAGATGAACTGTGACAGACAACACGGCTTCACTAAGGGCAAATCATGCCTGACTAATTTGTTGGCCTTCTACAACAGAGTTACAACTCTGGTTGATATGGGAAGAGCAATTGACATAATCTCCCTAGACTTCTGCAAAGCATATGACACTGTCCCACATGACATCCTTGTCTCTAAGATGGAGAGAGATGGATTTGATGGATGAACCACCTGGTGGATAAGGGACTGGATAGAAGGTTGCACTCAAAGAGTTGTGATCAATGGCTTGATGTCCAGGTGGAGACCAGTGACAAGTGGAGTTCCCTCAGGAATCTTTCTGGGTCCAGAGGGACCTTGACAGGCTTGAGAAACGGGCCAGTGCAAACTGCAAGAGGTTCAACAAGTCAAAGTGCAAGGTCCTGCATCTGGGCTGGGCCAATCCCAGGCACAGTTACAGACTGGGTACAGAGTGGGTTGAGAGTAGCCCTGAGAAGGAGGACTTGGGGGTGTTGATTGACAAGAAGCTCAACATGAGCTGGTGGTGCACTCATGCAGCCCAGAAGGCCAACCATGTCCTAGGATGCATCAAGAGGAGTGTGGCCAGCAGACCAAGAGAGGTGATTCTCCCCTTTTCCTCTACTCTTCTGGGACCCCACCTCGAATACTGCATCCAGTTCTGGTGTCCCCACCATAAGAGGGACATAGATCTGTTGGAACAAGTC
>JANIJG010003221.1:84652-105652 GCA_024611175.1 Megaceryle torquata
TTTCTGTCTTACAGATGACTTGAAGTGGATGTACAGCATCTGTTTCCTCTCTGCACCACTTTCAATTTATACAGTTCTATATGAAAAAAAAAACAAACTTTCTACTGAAAAAACCTCACTGCAAAACCACAGATTGTTAACAAAGAAACTCAGATACTTAATTACCTTCATAAGACTGCTGGAAAGAAAAATTTTCATTCCTGTTTACAATGAAACAAGTTTCTTAGTTGTTTATATCTAGAAACAGCATTGAAGAAAACCTTGTATAGTATTATTACACAGATTTATATTAAAAATGTTGTAAGGCAAAGAAATGTCTGTATAGCAAGTCCTACAGAGATGAGCTGGTTTCCTAAAGAACTCGGTCAACAAATTATGTAACTTTAATGTTACTTTAAAGAGGTAGGTCCTCTATTTATTATAGATTTTAGTGCAATGTGTTCTTGTGACACGTAATCCCATTACTAGAAAATAAAAACTCACACAAGCACGTATTCTTTATTTTCATTTCCTTTTGGAGCTACTGCAGAACAAGCACCATCCCTAAAGCTTCTCAAGTAATGAAAAACACAGTAAAAACAACTGGCCAAAACCAGTCCCTGAGCCCCTATATGTTACTAAGAATTTGAGAAGCTGCAATGAAGTACAGCAAAGCATAAGTCACATCAAATCAAAACAAATGCAAATTAGTCACTTGTACACATGTGTAAAGAAAAGGACCAGTTTAGCACAGCAAAGCTAAATATGCTTCCAAGTGTTTTACATGTATAGGCACAAATAAACACACACTGGGAGTAAGGAAAGTAATCCAAACTGAGCTGACAGATGTGTCAATGTACGACATTTGTTGAAACACAGAATGGTGCCAGAACTGAGCTAGTCTGTGAGATAAGATGGAAAAATTAGAGTTGGCCTAAAACATCAAAGATTAAGAAAGAATAGTCACACTTGTCAACATCCATCACGAGCAGATCCTTCCTCAGGTCCTAGCTTTGTGTCATCAGCAGAAAACACTTCAAAAGAAAAAAAAGGAAAGCAAAGGGAATTGTACACAGGCTTAAAGTCTTCAACCAACCACCCAAAAGCAGCTACCCCTTTTCCTATGCGATACAATATACGCTGCCAATGCAAAATGAGAGGAGCAACATTCAGCTGGTTAGGTTGCAGGTTCAAAACAACAGATGAGGTGTGTTGGCTTCAGCTTGGGAAAGCCTAAGACTTCTGCTTCATCCATTTATGACAAATCTTAAACTGTTGCCATGACAACACTGACATCTCCCCATGCTATGAAGTACTCTTAGTTTAAATATTGTATAAATGAATATAAATCTTTCATCGATCTCATGCAGCTATTGTTTGTGAAATGGGGGCATCTCAGTTTTATTAGAGGAAGAAATATTACACAGATTGGTCATACAGTTGTTCATTGAATGCTGAAAAATTTCAACAGCCCAATCTAGCATAATGTTAATATTTGTTATGAAAAATATCTAGTAACATAGCAGTATATGTTCTTGGTATCTTGAGTGCAAGAAAGGACAATTTCAATAAATTTTCTGCCCTGAAAAATTAAGGTGTGTTAGAAAACAAGACCTCCACAACAACTTATTTTCCATGTAGAAACTCGAGGTAGCTCAAGCAAAAGATTTTTTTTTAATGTTTCAAATATCCTAAGTGAATGTTTTGCAGAGATTTCTAATTCATAGCTCTTGATAATTTAATTTTTAAGTCCTTTTGGGTATTATTCTTAAACATTGAAGATTTTCTTAGTATAACAAGACTCCAGTCTGTCTCTAGATGAATTTCAAAGCACAAGCATGATGCCATGCTTGCTCTCAGGGCATTCTGTGCTTCAGAATCAGTAAAAAAGCCTTATAGACAGGGTACAGCTTCTATTATCATGTACATGTAAGCCTCTAACAGTGATTCTATTACTTTCAATTCCACATTCATAGAAGTATTTGAGATAAAACCTAGAAATAAGTGAGATCTTCCTAGACTTCAGTTCGATTAAAGAACTTTTAGAACAAATATACAAAGGGGAAAAAAAAAAGAGTCAGTCCTTTAAAAAAACCAGTATTTTTCCATTGTATAAGCCTATAAAGATGTTCACATAGGTATTATCATGTAAAGCTGACACCCAGTTTATATGCTGTTACCACTTTACCTCACTACTTTTGATATTTATTGTATTAATAGGGTCATCTTCTAAGGGGTGGACCTGTGTCTTTCCAGATGGAGCTGATAATTTCCATCCACACTGGTACAAAACACAGATGAGTTTATCAGGACTAAATATCGCTCATGGGATCGGGAGTGCATATACTGCACCAGACACTGTTAACTGCAGAGGCAGTGTGTTTCAACTACCCTGATGAATCCCTATCCTTCAGCAACTTTGCCTGCAATGGAAATCAACCTCTTGTGTGCACTCTCTATCCTGAGCTTTTCTTTCCATACAGAGAATATGGAACCTCTGCTAACATCTCATAACACAGATGTAGATATTCTATTACTTACTTATATACAGAATAATTATTATAATTATTATATAGTAATATATTCCAGAATAAAATGACACTGGGGAGACGGGTATTTTTGTGTGCAATACATAGCAATGCTGTAATGACCTATAAGGAAATGCATTAAGTAAGATCAGACCCATCTTTAATAACTCCCTGTATTTTATAAATAGATAGATATTTCCTCTTCTTATTTTTCTTTCAGGCTCACTTTCCATGGCTGCTATAGCATTTAAACAGAGTTAATCAGTTCCCTCCAGAGCAAAGGCAAGTACTATCAACAGAGCTGCATGGCTCAAGGGATGTTCAGCAAATGTGTTCAATCAACACTTGCTCCTTCTGGAATAAAGAGGATGTGCCTCTGCATTAGATTCAGCCCTTGTCTACTGTTTGAATAGTGTGGTAGTCTCTGCCTATGCAATAATATGATTTGGATTGAAGGGAAAGGGGCATAGGGTTATTCTAAAACTGTATTGCAATGCCCAATTTTCATCTAATGAGGATTATCTAATTTACATCTGAAAACCTGTACCTACTGCAAACATGCAAGTTACAAAAGAAGGCGTGTGCAGCGCTGGAGCTGCTGGTGAGAAAGCAGATGTAAATTTACTTTGCTAGGACTCATTCTATTTGAGAATGTTAATTATTATCACTGGAATGAGGATTTTATTAAGCAAATGAATAAAATCTTGAACCAAAATAATTTCCTTTTTACTAATGAAGTTAATTATAGTTGAAAATAGCAAGCTTACAAGGATAGCATCTGTTGGCACATGAGATAATGTGCTGCTTTAAAAGGTGATAGCAATAGACAAGTCATTTAGTCACATATGAATTAAAGAAAGGCTCCTTATGAATGTCATCAATAAATAAGTATCAAATCATAGTCCTGATTCTGTAAAGCCACACACAAGCTGGCAATTTCAGCCATATTTAATATCTCATTTAAGCTGGCAACATTATCCAAATTCTCATGAGTAACTCCCTCTCTCTTATTATTTTAGTAGATTATAGGTTAATTATGAGAAGATTTGGAGCTTTCCTGACCTATCACTTTACATCCTTGAAATCCATTAAGGAAACAGGGCCACTGTTGCACACAGGCACATAGGTTCCTTTCATCTCTAGAGCCAAGTTGTATGACTCCGATTTCCCATTAATTAGATAATCTTTCAGAGGATGATTTGCTAATTATCCTCGGTAGGATTTTGGCATATGAAAAAAAACCTGAAAAAAACCACAAGGAGAGAGTCCTCTAAGAAACCTGGCATGCTATAAGGAGCACATTACGAGAATACCCCACAGATGCTTCGGGATACTTCAGCTGTGACATTACAGGTGTAACAACCTAGTTGTGTTAACTGCTCCTGGGCATCAGCAAGTACCCAGGGCCTATTATGCTTCAAAATCACCTAATACCAGGCAGGACTTTAAAATAATCTTATTTTACTAAAAAAGCATGTTTAAGCAACTACTTGACACATTTGGGGAAAAAAAAAAAATCTAATAGCTATGTGTCATTTATTAGCCATGGGGATTTCCTTCTTTTTCATTCTGCTAGTAGAGTTGAAGATGGATGCAGAGGGCATTTTTACACTTGTAATGACCAAGGACCAATTCTTAGACAAGGCAAGTTTTCCAAGCAGCCTCTTCCCACAGAAATGCTTGGCTGGGAACCTTCCCTTGTAAACCTCACTGCTAAGAACTACTTAATTTCTCATTTTTTCCTGTAATGCTTAATTCTGAAAGCATATTCAAGCAAGAACTATTTGCAACTTTCTTACTAATAAAATACTATTTGTATCAGTCTTACTTTTAGCTTTACAATGCTGCTTTTGAAGCACACAGCCCTTTCAGACAGACCTAAGGAGCACTAACATGTGGTTTATTAATAATAATATCCATCTGATGCAAACATGATTCATTCTGCCAGAACAGCTTAAATTTTGGTACATGATATTTATTTGGACAATCACTTCTCACACAACAATGTTAACGACACTACAAAGAGCAAATTGCTATTTGCTTATGATCAAAAGTATCTGTGATGGAGGAATTCAAACTTGAGAATTCTGATATATATGGGGTAAGGTCACAACTTTATCACAATCTGCAGGATTTGAATGGTTTCTGTGAGTTTCTAAACACTCTTGCTGCCTCTATGCTTTTTGCAATACCACATAAATAAAGGTATTAAAATGACTCAGTATACTTGTCAAATGGGATAAGCAAGAAGTGTTGAACTGCTGCTTCCATTAGAGCCGAACATGTGATAATAAACGGGCACTATCACAGAGCGTGTGCTTGAAGAAACCTTTTCTCAGCCTTACAACTATAACTAACCATGCTTTACAGAGTTTCTTTCACAGTCCATCACTTCCCTTCACAAAGTTAAACCACAGTTGCCTGATACTCATATGACCAGCTGACATGAAAACTGTTCAGTTGTGGGTTTTGAGTTACTACGTGTCCACAAATGCTACAGAGATTGTATCTATAACCAGTCAATCTCTCCCAAACTGCTACTCCGTTGACAAATTGGACATCTGTAACCAGAAAGGATGAAACAAGGAAAGCTGTCAGATTTATCCTAGCAGTAGCAGAGTTTTATTCCTTCACCTCCTCCCAGCTAACCAAAATATGGCACAGAGTTTTGGCTGCTGCTGTCCTTGACTGTTCTGACTTGCTGCTGCCATATCCTCCTCCATTATTTCCAAGGTATAGCAATGCCAATTCTCTTCCAGGATGTCCTACACCCAAAATCTGAGCAGCCATGTGTACTCACAAGACTTGATGCAACTGAAATAAGCAAAATAATATCTCAGCCAACTATCCAGCAACCAGAAAAACGATGGATCAGTGTTGGCAGCTGCAGACCACAGTCTGCCGAGGCAAGTATTTGCAGCACATTTGACAGCAGCAGAGAGCGCCAAGTGTGTTTAAGTTCCAGCAGCACAGAAATATCCTGCCAGAAACTCTAGAGCCACAAAAGTCCTAATGAAGACAACATCTAAGTTCATTAGCCTTCAAGTACTTACTGGATTTGAACTCTGGTCACTGAAGTCAAGAGAACTATTCAGAGAAAGTCAAACATTTGTTCATGCAGCTGTAGAACTTGGGTGCCTTGGGTATATGCCAAAAGTTTGAAAAAAAATAAAATAAAATGTGTACGTGTCTACACATGAAACAAGTGTCTACCTCTTTTGGCGATTTAAATGAAAGGTAAAAATCCTTACATATAAGATTCACAAATACTACTTCTGCTACATTTCTGCTGTAATGTGCTGATGTCTTATGTTACTGTAGACTGAATATACTCAGATATTACTGTCCTCTAGCACTTGTATATAGCATTTTCCTGCTAACAAGAATATTTTTTTAGTTTGACAGAAATTAAAAAAAGTACAAGGTGCTCAACAAGATCAGATGGTTTACCATTACAGAAGACTTTCTCAGAGCACTTGAGAAACATCTGGATTAAACGCACACCTCGCAGCACTGCCTACACTTCCTTTAGGGATTGCTTCTGGAAAGAAGGTTGATACCTCCATTTTGAAGTTGAAATGATGTAATAAAAGATACTCCAGTCTTACATTCTTTTAATTATCAAGGAAGTAATGACTATCAAAATGTGTTATAATTCAAAGTCGTGTTTTTAGAATTATTTACAATTTTCAAGCCACCACAGGAGAGTCATCTATGTTATTCAGCGTGACAATCCTTGTGGCAACATTTAGAAATCTAAGGGAAGTTTTGTTATTGTTACAAACTTCATATATAGAGTAATATTAGTTTTGCTGCAGAAAATGCTTATGCACACATCAAGATCCTAGAAACTGACATTTTTCAACTCTTACTGAGGAGTCATATGCAAACCTTCATACAGTAAACAACTGGCAGTCTGAAGTCATCCTGAAGATGACTAGCACAATTTGGCTGAAATTAAGAACAGATTTCAATCATGGATCAGTTTCACTTCAAGCTCTAGCACATGTACTGAGGCAGTCCCATTTGTCAGATGGTATCCAAATTTAAACAAATAAATGTAAATTATCTATATATATAATATTGCTGCTTATTCTAAATTTGCATTTCTCCCAACATCTCCCCTTCCTCCCACCCTTCTGATATACTAGAGAATATACTCCAGTAAGACTTGGATTTCTCATTGAAGTAACAAAAAAAAAAGAACAAAACCACCACAACACACCAGCAAAAAACCCCCACAAAAACACTAACCAAAAAAAACCCCAACCAAACCTATTAATAAGGTTCCCTTTCTTTCCCCCACTACATGCATTTCCCTTATGATATACCAGACTGATGAATTACAGGACTGCAGGACTGACAACTGTTACAATAAAGCTATAAACTATTATATAAAACTATTCCTAAGATGAGCCATAAGTATTTCTGAACTTTATTTTATAGTGAAACAAAATGGTCTGGGATGGTTCAAAGTTCAGTATCTCCTATGTCTAATTTTCAGCTGCTGGAATTCTGAATTTGACAAGCAGTAGCTGTTGCATTTTACTCTACATAATGGGTGGTTGTACAGATGCCTACAAAGCACCTGAACCTCAGTGTAAAATTGCCTCCTGCTGCTCAGTGTTACCATTTTGTTTTTACCATTACACAGACCATCCACTAGTATTTCAATTCTTTAGATAATCATAGCCACGCACAGTAGTCAAACACAATCTGTTAAAATATGTTACAAGCACAGGAAGTTGCATTTAACACAACAGCCGTTTGCTACACCTCTGCCAAAATACAGTCTCTAAGGATTCACAATATTAAAAATCTGAAGAAGAGGTGAGGAAAAAAATAATTGACTTGGAATCATTAATCTGCAGTGAAGGACCTTTACTAGTCAAGACTTATGGCAGTTGATGACAGCAGTAGGTACTGTACTGCAAATCAAAGATGAAATCCTGTCTCCAAAGTCCATGCCAAATTCCAACAGTACTTTTGAGCAATTCTTAGCCCTTCTGACTCAGTTTTTTGAACTGTCAGTTGAGTGGGAGGTGTGAATTGAGGAAATGTTTTCATGAGATTCCTCATTTAGCCATTTTTCCATAACATACATTGGCAGAGCTCAGAGGGGAAAAAAGAAAAAAAACCACCACTCTGCAGACTGTTCACTGCTTTCTGAGTGAATTACTCAGCTTTTTAGCTACACCAACGCTTACACCTCCCAGGGTTTCCAGAAATGCTGAAGGTTGCAATTCTTACTCCTCAAAGCAAAGAACCAAAGCCCAGGAACAATTCTCTTTTTACAGTCATATTTTTGCACGTCCTTCATCATACAGATTTCCACAGGAAACATAAAGCTATCTCTGAAAGGAAAAAACTACTTTGAGACTAATGCAAAGAAGAACTGTGTATAAGTACACATAACTTTGTCATAACTTTGATATTTATCAAAGCTTGAATGTCAGAAAAACTTAAGCAGGCTTGAGTAGGTCAGAATTCCAGAACAAGAAGGCAAAGATGTCTCTCTCACTTAAGCCAGGAGTTGGCAGTCTGATTTCTGGGGTCCCATTTCCAGCTCTGCTACTGCCTGATTCTGTGACTTCAGAGAATATGATAGAAAATGTAAAATGTAAGGATCCCTTTAGGGCCCAATCAGCTTGCTAAGTTTGGGCCTGCCTTTACAAATTCGTAACAGAAAGAATAAGAAACATTCATCCCTCTTTGAAACGCTTACTTGAAAGGCAGCAAACCTTCAGCATTCTGTGTCTGAGAGAACAAAATGTCAGGATTCAAGTCATCACTACAGGATCAGCCTGGTGAGAAGGTAGATAGAAACAAAGGACACAAAGCTGCTGGATGAAGGCATATGGAATAGGTGCACAGGGATTCAATTTTGTTCAGCAAAAGCCTTTCATTGGGTGGGGACAGAAAGGCATGGAGGAACCCATTACCAAATCAAAATGGATTCATTTAATTTCTGATGTAATGGCACCTTTAGACAGTGGTGCAGTTTCTTGGGCTATATAAACCACAGGTGTTGGAGAAAAGGCCAGACCTAGAGTTTTCAACAGTAGGACTCTCTAGGCTTTAACTGCTTTAGAGTTTCAGGACCCTGAGTATTATAAGCATTTGTAGAGGTGCCTGCCTGGGTCACCCTTGACAGAACAGCCTTAAGAACAGCTGTCGAGATAGGGATGCAGGTGTAAAGACTAGAATTAAACACTCAAAAAAATCTGTCTACGAAGTGTCTGCCCAAAATGGACCATGCTAAAGAGGACATAAGGGGAAGCAGGAGGAAACTTCTGAAACAAAGAAACATAAATACTTGTACTAGAATCAGGGAAGCAGCAGGGGAAACAGCAGTAATCAGTAACAGGTCTGACACTGCCAGGTTACCCCACCAGCATTTCAACCGCTACCTAGGAGCTACTGAGCAGCCTCCTTGTCACACCCCATGAGGAGCCAGCACCTTAAGTCACAGGGCAACAGTATGGGGTACAACAGGTAAGGACCCTGCACATATATGACTCTGCAGGTTGCCCAAGGATGGGGGTTAGCAGACATATGGAAGAGGGAACACCCATCTCCAACTGGCAGGGTGCGCAACAAGCCCAGAGAAGATGTGTTCTTATAACTCTTTCTTTCTGTAATGAGAGGGTGGGGGTGCACATATACCCTTGTGGGGAGTAGGGTTAGCTATAAAAGAGTATTTAGAAATTTGATGTTGGATATAAATATTTTTTCAGCATCTAATGTTGTGGTTTACGCATTGCATTGCTGATATTGATCCTTAAGGTATAATTAACTGGTAATCAGTAAATTGTATGTCATTCATAAATGAATAAAACACTTTGATCCTTGTTTGATTTAATCTATGTTAACTGAGTAGCTTGTCCCTGCAACCAGCATTTAAATTAAGTGCCACTACAGGAAAAAAACCCCAAAGTCACTACTGCCTAACTAATTACCTGGATGTCCTCAAACAAAATAAACATGAGTGAGCCACAGCATACAGGGAGAGCTCCAAAGCAGCCAGCATTTCCAGTCAGAACAGCCATGCTCTCCAGATACACTATAGATCCCTACACACGCAAATCCACACTATCTTTGTCTTGCTGTATGCCATTCTGCATGCAAACTATTTAAAGGCTTTTGCTTTTTCTATGCTCTATTCATAAAGTACTTTGTAATGGTTGGGAGAGAGCCCATACTCTAATAAATAAAAACTAACCCTTGTTGCAGTCACCATTGGGAAAAGTGCTTTTTAAGTACAAAGTATCACCAAGAAACCTTGAGATCATCTTGGGCTGAGACAATATTGCTTTGCATAGCAACAGCCATTACACAGAGTATTTCCATGGATCTGTAAGCCTATTGCAGCTGATTTTACTTAAAAGATAACAAGACTGAAATTAGCAGGGAGATAAAAAAAGTAGAAAAAAAAATACAAATACATTTTAAACATAATCCCTTCCAATGTGTCAAATTACTTAACTTTTCTATGTCTACCATTATGAGAGCAGTTCTCAGTCACACTCATTTACTAACTGACAGTCTCCCCACAAAATATTGACAAAACAAAACCAAAAATAACAAACAGCAGAATACACAGCACTGGTTTCTCAAGGGACACATATCCATGTTGGTGCATGACTGTGACATGAATAATTAAGAAACTTCCTATCCAAAACCAACTTTTACATAACTAAAGGTATAAAACCCCTTACATTCATTAAGAAAGATTAATAGCGACATCTGCAAATTCTGGGATCTCTTATTGGCATCAGACTTAAGGGTTTGAATGTGAGTTTTATATAGACAAGGGACAATGATCTCCTGTCTGTGCTCCATATCTTCTGAATAAATAAGTCAATAGCTTTTCCTTAAAATGCATTTTAATTATATTGTTTGCTCAGGTGTGTCACATTAAAAAAGCACCATTTAAAATGCCATTGGGATAATCAGCTAAATAAAAAAAATAAAAGGAAGCTTCTAATAAGTAACAGCATGCAGTCTGTTAACCAGATAACAATGTGCCATTTTGTGGGATACTACTGATGACTCTGGGCAAATAAGGTACATACTGCATGGTGCCCAGGGACTCCACCCACCATAAAAAAAACCTTAGCAGGAGGGAGGAATGGCAGTGGATCCTACAACAGCCAACTTCTCTTCTACCAGGGAAACACATTCCAGTTCTCTGCTTTTGGAGGCATCAGTAGGTGATGTACATTAGTATGTCCTACAGTGAATTTTAGTTATGCGGATGCATTCACAATTATCACAAGAATGCTGAAATTGGGATGGGGAGGGAAGTAAGAGAGAGAAAATGCTCTAGGTTATAATTTTTATGGTGTCCTAAGTACTTTTAACTGCATTGCATGCCATTCGAGTAGACATGAGTGAAGCCACACAGAATTCTCTACTATATTCAGTCACCCGAGTGTTAGCAAAGGATGATATACAATTATTGGTTAGGTTTGAACATTTTCTTTTAAAGCTGAAAGTGTGTTTATGGTTCCAAAGAGCAGCCTCTTCCAAGAAAAACAGTCAAAGACACCAAACCATAAATGAAATATCCCATAACCTTTTATAAGTGATTCCTCTAATATTAAATAAGGTTAAATGAGCCTCACTAAAATGGTTCCATTGACGTATTTATGCTTTGTATTTGTGGCTTTTGTGTAGCTCTGCAGAGCCCACTAATGATAATAGGCAATTCAATATACAGGCATTACCCAGTACTATCCCATTAGCAAAAATATAAAACCCAGCTATCAAAAAATGTCTGATGGTTGTGATCCCTAAACTGTATATCAACAATCTAAGGGCTGCTTATGCAACTCCATCAGATTTTTAAGGATTTAAATATATTAGAAGAACAAATACTGAAAAGTACTCAGGTTCCTCATGCCAGATTGATTGACTGATATCAGACATCTCAATCCATTGCCTAAATTTTAAATTCGCAACTACTTCAGAAATGGTGCACACTGATCAATAACTTACATTTGTTTCTTTCTTTAAAGCAGAACATTATTCTGTAAAAGACAAAAACTTTATATATTGTTACTTATTAATTTCTAGGTTTTGCAGAAGACATGTCTGGAGAACCAATATTGTCCTACCAGCCTCTTGAGCTTAAACTACTGTAAGACTCCTTAATGAATCAAATAAATAAATAAAAGAATTAAACACCTCTTTCTGTGCATGTATAGTGAGACCTGCAAGAGCAAATACATGTCAAAGACTTGAAATGCATTTGCTCATAAACTCATTAACCTAAACAAAACATGTGATCAGCTCAACAGATCCATCAAGAAAGTGTCTTTTGCCAGTGAAGCCTTGAACCTTCTTTGCAGGTCAGGTGGTCAGTTAACTGGCTGTATACACAGGCACTCAGGTGAGCAAAGGGTCACTTCTTTAATAAGAGTGAATAATCAATGTCCGAAGGGACAAGATAAGAGGAAACCGGAACATAGCTACAAGGTAGGCGAGCAGCAAGGAAGCACCACTTCCCATGCCATTTGCTGTTCCATTGCTCTATTCAGTACTTTTGGTCCAGTAACAAGCCCAAGGGCCAAGTACATCTTGTAGACATCAGTTAGACTATACTGTATTATGTTATAAATGATATTTCAAGAACATTGAATAATTTATGTAAAGTATCACTTGTACTTCCAAATGCTAAGACATCAGAAGGCACTATTCCAGGATAGGAAATAATCACTGCATAAGTTGGAAGGAACTGTTCCCCTTAGGCAAAATATTAGCTACCAAAAATATAAGTGAGATTTTCAAGCTCTTCCAAATGTTTTCGACTTATAAAATCAGAACCAGAAAAGCTCATGCTATGAAGTTACTACAGCAGTAAAGCACACAGCCCATCCACTCCCTTCAGGTACAAGTATTTAATTGGTCTTAAAAGACTACTCATATACAGATATATATACATGATGATAAAAAGCCAGTCTTAGGAAACAAACATGTAAAAAACTTGGGCTAACTTAAAATTATCCAGTAAAAATACCAAATCTGGGAGACAAAACAGGCAGAATTCCTCAGAGAGAAAAACATTCTCATATTGCAGTACAGGAAATAGGGTCTATTCTTGGACATACAGCTTTTACACAGTATCCAACCTGTATCAAGATTATAAAATATTCTTCAACAAGGAGGCCTTTTAGCTCTTGCACATTAGATCCTCTAAGTCCAGTATTTCTGCAGGAAAGACAACTTTACTTGGTATGGAACTCCACAGTAGGCTTCTGATCTGAATTTGATTCACAGGCTTCTGATCTCTCTAATGCAATGAAATGCTTTAAAGAATGAAATTTTTAAATTACATTTTCTAGCAAAAAGTCCTATGTCAGACATTTGAACCACAGTTCATCACGGTTTTAAGTTTCTCTATAATCCTCTCATGGAGTTTCGTGTCACTTCAGAAATTTCTGCACAATTTCAGTGGTCTTTCTTATTCTCTTATTCATGAATAACTTTTTGTTGATACACAAGATTTTAGGGATCAAAAAAGTACACAGTATGCCCAGAGAAGTCTATTTCTACATACACTCTTCATTTCCAATATTGCCTTAGCCAAACTTTTGCACATGAATGCTTCATTGCATAATTACCATTTAATTATCGGATGAAATAGATCAGACACCTCAAAGGCACTTCCTTTGATAGTCTTGCTGTTTTAATAGCAACGTGTCCAACCCAGCTGGCATGTGATGTGCAAAAGCTGATGGTGTAGAACTCCACAGTGGTAGCACTTTCAGGTTCTGACACAAACAGAGCTTTAATCTATTCATTTATACAGCACACAGCTTGTTAAAATAGCTTAGTGTTTTGGGTTGATATAAATTTAACTCATGGTGTAATTTTTAAAATTACAATTTCCCCCAATAGATTGCTTCAAAGAAGAGCTGTAAATTCATAAGATTCCTTCTGAACCCTTGCACTAATAAAATTAATCTTTAATTGGAAATAATTTTGCTATTTTTTCCTCTTTTCAAAAATCAATGCACATCTAGGACTACTATTCAGTGAACTCAATTATATTTATTATTGGAAGTACCCATGAGAACTACTACCATCCTCTGCTTTTTTTCTGATAATTACAGTGTTGTTATACATAGAAAATCAACACATGTCCAAATCAGAGAGCAGGTCAAATGCTGACTATACATAAATATTTCTTAGTAATTCATTAGTATACCACCCAGTTACAAAACAAGCTTTGCTTTTTATCTTTGATTCCAATGAAATGTGCTTCAGCTAACATTTTGTGTTCCCCTAAGATATCTATTGCAAAAACATGCCTCACAAACAGTTGTTAAACAATCTTTACATTAATACTCACAGGCTTCCTACTGAAATTCTGAATGCTTACTGAGCATTTATGAAGTTTTGAAATTTGAGTCAACCTCAAAACCTACCTTCATAAATTAAAAATAACATCCTGTTAACACAGGGCACACCGTGACAGGGACAATGATAAACTTCACTGTTTTGAAATCCC
Organism: Megaceryle torquata; assembly: GCA_024611175.1. Lineage (NCBI taxonomy): Eukaryota > Metazoa > Chordata > Aves > Coraciiformes > Cerylidae > Megaceryle > Megaceryle torquata. The sequence goes on from JANIJG010003221.1 coordinate 98,675, forward strand.
AAGTTGCCAATCCCCAGCACGTCATGGGTTAGGTATGAAAACAAGAAACCTGATGGAAGACCAGTGCTCTAACCTATCAGTCCTTTCAAATGAATAAACATAAATATTATTATAAAAATATCACAAACTTCCATTAAAATGAAGATACAGAAGAAGTTAACAATATTACAATAACAACTAATTTTAAACAGTTGAGGAAAACCAGCATGTAATGCAAAACTATCCACTAGGATAATATTCAAAGAAGTGATCTGAGTCAAAATTAGGCCTCTGAAATCAGTATTCAAATGATTCTTCTTCAATGTAACCTTCCCAGTGGCACAAAACAGTAAATACACTTTGATTCACAGGCATTTAGTTGCTAGTGATAAATAATAAACCAAAGCCATAAAATACTGCAAAATAGTACAGATTTGGGATCTGAATGTAGTTTTGAAATACAATGAAGACAGCAACAGAGTTAGGTCCAGGGAAACCACTGAAAGAAAGGAAACCCACTTAATATGTCCTTGAAAGCACATGGGAAGGTTAGCACTGCTAATCCTATTTAAAGACAGGTAACAGCCTAAGAACAGGTACCTGCCCCTGAAGTCAATAATCACTGTATATATAACCTAGACAACAGAATTACATCTAAGAATGGTAAAAATGTAATAAAAGGTATAGTGATCAGTGTATAGAACGGTTTAAATTGTGCTATTTAAGCACTCAAACAAAGCTGTTTGAGATCCAAAACAAACGGGCACTGGGAGGAAAAAAACAAACAAACAAACAAAAAACCCCAAACAAACAAAAAGCCACCACAACCACACAAACACACAAAAAAAACCAACCAACACCCACAACAAACCAAACCACCAAGGATTATGAAAAAGGGAGGGGAGTGGAAGAGAAAGGCAATATGAAGTTTTTACATTTTATAACTTCTGAAATAGTATCTTAAATTATTAAGTATTTTGTTTAATTCCAATGAAATTTTTATCCCAAAGGCTGTTTCATCAGAAGACAAAGATTTTTCCCTATTTTTCAAAAGATTTATACCCACACAAATAAATATATAAATAAAACTATAATGAGCAGAAGGGAAAAATTACCCATTGACTTGTATGCCAAAATCCCACCATGTCCACCAGACTTCACTCTGATTTTGTATTCATCTTCCTTTAAGAATAAGTAGCTCCACAACATAAAGCTGGAATTTGGACTGCATCTTCTCTTCATCTGGGAGAGAAGAGCAGGAGCACTTTGTATGTTTACTCCTGCAGAGGTTGAAGTACAGGCAAACACAATACCTGTCTTTGTTAGGACCATCAATCTCACAACTCAAACCATTTAGGGTAACATTCTTTTCCAGAATAAGATTGGTTCTCCTTCTCCAACCTCTTGTTTTCAATTTTAAACCTCAATTACAAAACAACTGCATTCAAGTACTTCTTGAAAACCTAATTTAATTTTTAAGATGACAAGCTATTCAGTTACTAGACTGAAAACCACTGAAAGAAATGGAAACTGCTTTGAAGTCCACTATATATGAGGTTGACCCAACTCCATCTGAAGGTAATTCACCATATGAACTACATCAGCAAAACAAAATCCTATTATTAAAAATCAGAAATACCACATTAATACCCATACAGTGGGCATAGAAGAGAGGCGGTTGCTTAATATTCTTAGTCTGCTAGAGAAATCACCTATTCTTCCATTAAAAATAAATGCCAGGAAACTTTTCTGATTTGAAAAAGGGTTTCATCTGATAGGTAAGAGTGGAAATGCATAAAGAATTAATGTCTCTGAGTTCTGTTGCTTTCACACTATCCCTTAAAGCTAAATTCTACCATTCTATAATCCAAGCAAATAGGGGAAGAAAGAAAATAAATTGTCAATTAATTCTGGACTCTCATACTTGACAGTTCTTCAAAGCAGCTACCCCTGCTATTTTTACTGATCTCAAAATTCAACATGCGCTATGTGCAGCATTATGAATCACTATGTTATTTTCTAAACCAGCTCAGATTTAAGCATCATCATTTCACAAAAAAGAAAACTAACATGATGTTCTGAATCCTTCACCAATATCTGTGGAAGTGGGCATGGCACTAGAGGCAGACACTATGCATGAGGTTTGAAGTGCGATTCAGGATCATAGCCTATGTGAAATAAAATACAGAGTACAGTAGCTCTTGCCAACGCGAAGGTGAATGAAAAATTGAGCAGATCAGTAACTGTCAATGACCTAACTGTCATCGTTCCATCCACCATGCAGACAAAAGTTTGCCTCTGTATGGAGTAAGAAGGAAATCCATCTTGCCACACCTCTGTATTGCTGTTAGCCACTGAAAACAGCATCCAGCACTATTTTCAGGCTTAGACTTTTAAACAGTCTCTGTAAATAGATCTGGGGAGCATAAAGGATATGTCCAGTATACTCCTAAATACTATAAATAAAACTGTATAGTGGTAATTGCTATAACCAAAGCATTGCAATTACCTTTATGTGAATATTTAAACTCATAAAGATATCGTACATTGAAGTAGCTCTTTTTGTATGGGAAATAGAATAAATAATACTAATATAAAATTGCCTGTATCATGTCATATTTTCTACTACCACAAAACAATTTAAAGTTAATGTATACAAATAGACCTCATTTTTTAAAATCAGAGTAATATGATTAGTTTTAAAAAAAAAGAAAATAATTGCAGAATGGCATACTTTGAAAACACCTGCTTTAACTTCAATTTTTAACAAAGTATTCATGAACAAAAATTCAAGTTATAGATTTCATCATAGCAACCAAAGTCAGAAAACATTCCAAAAAAAGCCTTACATTCCAGATGGCATGTTTTTAATGGGGAAAACCAAGTACTCCTTGGAATTCTTAATACTGGTGGCAAATGACATCCTGGGCCTATTAAAGAACAAAAACCCTACAAAAGCTTCATTGGGGTCAAGGTTCTCCTCCCCACCTCACATTTTACAGGTTTATATGTATGAGTGACATGGAAGCATGAAGTTTTAATCCCATCCTACCAAATCTCAGTAGGAGTACTGGAGATCATCTAAAAAGACAGAATTCTGAATTATCTTGATTATTGTTTTTATAAACAGATGAAGCTAAGAGAAGAAAATTCAACAAAACCTTATGCAACTACATTAAAGCCTCCTCATTGTCCTAGGTACCTTCTTTTGTATTTCTGTGATTTCTATAACTACTTTATCTTTGTCATTTTTACCTAAAACTGGTGGAATCCTATACTATATTCTACCACTATACTAACACTTCAAAGACCATATTCTTTCCTGAAAATCTCAAAGCCCAAGACAGTGATCTTACTAAGGCTTATGAATACAATGCGAATAATCTCAATTAAAAAAAAAAATCAATTACATCAGTTAGAGTTCTAATTTCTGTTTAATTTCTAATTCTTCATCTTAAATTAGAATACTAGAACTGAGTACAGCCCTCCAAGTGCAATGTGGTGACAGAAAAATTAAGCAACTTACCAGCAGCAGAACTAGAAAGTGGATTCAGATTTTCTAGAGCCTATCATGTGCCTAATCTAGAACAATTAACTCACATCTAAAAAAAATCTGGCCTTTACAAGGTAATAAATGAAGCCTGGGTATTAAAAGAATACACTCTGTCCTGCTAACTCCATTGTAGAGAGGATATCTAGAGGTAAAGGGACAGAGCAGACAATTGAGGACAGTTTACTGGTAACTTCTTAAATCACAGTAGCAAGATCTACAGAGATGGACTGCTTCAGTGAAAATCCCACCTCTAAAACACGAACAACCTCTCACTGGAAGGTTCTTCATAATAGGAGTATCTTTCTTTGAAGTAGACTGATTCTTAGGTTCATTAGTCTGCTATTTCCAAACAGCTACAGTGCTGAGGACATAGGGCTTGGTTTACCCTGAATGCTTCTTGGTTTCATTTCATTTCGTGGCACATATGTAACAGTGAATTCAGAAACGTAACCTAACTAGGTCTTTTATATATTTTTATTCTTTGTGGTTTTGGCAAAGTACGATCTTCCCAGCTATTGATCTCTCCCTACGTTAAAGGATTTCTATTGATCGCAGTGAAGATAATGAATATCAACTATCTCCCAAACAAAACCCCTTTATCAACATCTTCTGCTGACTCAGGATGTTGACTTTCCTTATCTTGATTTTTCACTATCACAAGACACATACCACAGCACATGAATACAGAAATCAATTCTGATAAAAGTTACATAAGTGAAATCAAGGCAGATACAGTACTGTAAGTCAGAGAGCTATGCTTCATCATTAATGGGCCACATTTCATTAATTTCCCTGCATCTTACCTAACCTCCTAGTGAAATCATTCTATACACATACAAAAAGTTAGAATGTAGGCAACATTGTAAATGTTTAGGTCTAAAAGATGTTCTTGCACCATGTAGTAACTAATACTTTTTGCAGTTCCAGCTCACTGCAAACGTGAAGCCCAGGCCACCAGGAAAGGAAAAGCACACCATTTGCATTCACTCCTAATTGGACCCCAGAGATGGACACATTCAAACTGAAGATCAAATCTGCAACTTTTCGGAATAAAACTGCTTTGTAACTGTGAAACTGCCTGTAAAGCACAGGTAGCAAGCAATAACACTTCTTAAATAACAGATAACTGTGAAATGTATCACTTGGATGTTAGTTAAATAGATTCATTACAAGTAAAGGTCAGTTCCTCACATGTCCTCTATTTTCGATGAATTACCTATTTATACTTGCATGAGAAATTCTGGGGAAAACCAAACCAAACCAAACCATAGCTGAACACCACAAGCATCAGTAAACACAATTATTTACCTTCAGAAGTGCCTTTTCTCTAAAGCTTTTTGAGTATTTCAAAAACTGACAGTCTAGGACACTCTCCTGCATTAAATCAGTTTTGCATTATCTGACATAAGCAACCTCGCCCACTGTGCCAAGCAGCAAGGTAATTGTAGTGCACAAGACTGCAAGCCTGGTTTTATAACCCTTGTCCCTTAGCTACCCCAACTCTCTTGAGAGCTTACTTCATCTGAAACTGAGAATGCATTTTTAGAAACACTGCATCCATGAAGTGTAATTCCTTATTGCACAGTGCTTAGCAAGACACCATATAGTTTGTGATCTTGCTTTAAATAACAGTATCTGCATGGTTATGTTTACACATTCACATTAGATTCCCAAAGCAATTTATTAGTACTGCAGCTTCTTTGCAACCTAATTGTGCAATTTGTTTTCCCATGTACCCTCGATTATATAGGGCAGGATGACTGAACGTGACCTCATTGTTTATAAAGTGGTCTGCTGCCAAATTTGCTGGGCTTTACCCTGGATGATCCACTTAAGAGTCCATTTCCATATGTGTATAGCCTTGAAATCACCAGATTCCATCCGTCCTTTCCAAACAGAAGCATGTCTGCTTTCTTGGATTATGACAAAGTCATAAAAAAAAAAAAAGTCATATCCTACGGATATCCTCAAGTCCACCTACATTTTTAAGACTGTCACTAAAAGAAAGGGTGATTGTGTTCACCTCTATACAATATCAGAGTAAAACCAAGAATACCCAAGGGGAAAGAAAAATAATCAAAAAAACTCCCATCTTTAAAAGCACTCAAGTCATCTGCCCATACAATAACTAGACAAGCCCTCGGGTTCTCCCCATTCCAGGGACACTGAACATTCCCAGTATGCATGAGAACAGTGAAGACACTGGAACTGAAAGCAGCTCTGTAAACAAAATCCATTTCAAAGATGTGAGAACCACAACTTGTGACACACGAGACACAAAAACCTGCAGACCCAGCAGACTCACTGTTAGCACATAATATTCTATCCCTAAGAACTCCTCTGTATGTATTCCCTAGTTCCCATCCACATCCTCAATGGCTGACTATGCCATATGAGTCTCCAATAGCTGTAAAGATTTGGTAAGACAACAGTTCTTTTGTAGCTCTTCCTCTAGTAATCTACCAGAAGTTCCACTTCATGCCAGGCATTGAAATTACAAGTATAACAGGCTCAAAGAAGAATACATCATCACAGAAACATGTACTTTGTACACTCAAGAAGTGACGTGCATTTGATTGTGAAAAATGCATGTCATCAGTGATAAGCACTGTCTTAATTTTTAAACAAACAACAAAAAAAAGCACCCCAAATACTGCGTTTTGTTTTAAAACAGTACCATATTTATCAGTGCTTTTTTTCCTGTACTACAGAATTCTGCATATTATTTTGGCTTGGTTATTGTAAGAGCAAAATTTAGCAAGGGCTTTTTCTGCTCAGCAAACTGCATTGCAGCAGGAAGCCTATGCAGAAAATGCATACAGTGCACAGCAAAAGCAACAAATCACCAACTCCACTAAACTCCAGTCTGTCTAACAGTCACTGTAAAAGAGCGTTTATTTCACAGTGAACTCTAAGCATACCAGGAGGAGGTAAAGACTCACTTTATACATGCAGGAAGTTGCTTATTATTGCTCTAAGGTAACATGGAAAGAAATTCTCCATTCTAAAATAGGTGGATACAAACTTTCAGCCAGCTAAGAAAGCCATCAGACACACCATTCTGGCTGACAGTATCAGAGTTCACATCGTTAGACTTCTTTAGCCTTTGCAAATGGATTCTTGCATAGTTTTTCAGCTAGAAGGATTAGGGGGACATTCTCCAATACCACAGCAATCTTCAGGGACATACATGCTTTAGCTACTTTGACCCATTAGACTATTATTTCACTTCCCTGTGTCTTGCCCTGGAAAATATCCACAGCTCAGTTACAAATTATTGGCAGATTCTTACAGAGTAGTAAATGCAGAGACCAATCTTTCTATACATGCTGTGAAAGATGTAAATTACCTAGTTTAAGAAGGCCACACCTGAGCCAAACAAACCCCAAATGCCTGTTCAACTCTTGGCAATAAAAAAAATAAAATAAACTAAAAATAAATAAAAA
>JANIJG010003222.1:9611-20508 GCA_024611175.1 Megaceryle torquata
AAAGAGAGAGAGAGGGTGAGAGAATACAAGGAATGTATAACACTTTAAAAATTCAATTCTTTTATGCATTCTGAAATGGGATGTTGTGTCCTTCACTTTTCAAGATTTGTGTTTGTGTGCATGCATGCTCTTGCTGGTGTATTTAGGGGTCATGGGGTCTGGAAGAAGTGCAAAAGGAATGAATTAATAACAATAAGACCTACATTATGTGGTCTTTTAAAACTGCATTACCAAACACACAAGCTGCGTTATTCAAAGCATCAATTTCTTACCTAGTTTTGCATGGTAAATGTGTTTCTGAATGGCAGAAAAAAAATGTGGAAAGAAATTTTAAAGTACAATGGCAGATACAAGCCTAAGTTATAGTAACCTTTAGGGACATCAGAGCACTAAATGAACTTTCATTAGGTTAACCTAATGTTCAGGCCTTAAAAATGATAAAACCCCTCATAATTTGTGAGGAAGTCAAACATCTCCCAGCAGGAGAAGATTTTTATTTTTGTTACTTAATTCAGTACTACTGTCTGTCCTTTGGGACATACCTCCTTTCCTTGTTTAGGATAATGACCTTCCAGCTTCAAAGAACCAGAGTAAATCTGCTAATCCTCAGCCCATGGTCTTGTGCTGTCTCTAGAGCTATAAGGAGCTCAGGTGATGAGGGAAGTTGTAACCCCATGCTACACCATAAAATGGTTTGTAAGGACTCAGCTCCCATACTCTGGTCTCCAGCAGCCTGCAAGTGATGGAAAATATTACTGAAAATTTTCACATATGTCTTTTTCTTCTTCAGAAGAGCTTCCTCTTGCAGAATGAAGATTAATGCCAGGGAACACTGCAAGGATACAACCTATGCTGAGGATCAAAATCCCCTTATCTTTCCCAGGACGCATTTACTTTTGGAAAGGTTGTTTTCATAAACTGAATTAGGAGCTTTTTCCTCCAGGAAGCAGCTGAAGATGTCCCTGCTAGCTGTGGGATGTTGCAGCTCTGGGACACTGTAGTGGTGGAGACATGGTCCTATACACCAAGTAGAATATTCTCTAAATTACCACACTTATATTATGTGAAATGTTTGGGATAGGGATTTAGAGAAGAAGAAAAGGAAAGACCTAAACCTTCAGATTAATGTCCCAGACAGTCACCTCAAAGCTCAGGAGAAAGAACTTAACTGCAGGTTGCCAAGAAACTTCTGACTGTGAAGTATAAGCACAGACAAAGAAATTGAACTACTTGCCTGAAATGTGGACAGTTGTCGTTTATATGAAATTCTGAGCAACTTTTGTCTGTGTTCTCTGGCAGTGATTAGGTGGACTATTGCCCAAAAAGTTAAAAAAAATTAAGAAGTTAATTTTGACAACCATCTTTTCCTGAAAAAAATGCACATAATTATGGGACTGATTCAATGTCCTGAACTGAAGAGAATAAAAAAAATGGCAGAAGAGCTCTCACCAAATTTGGTGGGATTCATAAGAAATTTGTAAGAAAGGGCATTCAAGGGCATACAAGACATTCAGAAACTTCTGCATTCTTGTCCCTTTGTCACCTCCCATTCCCTTTGAAAGCAATATTGATTTTATCTACATGACCCATCGTAACATATTAGTAACTGTCTATGGCATTTTCTCTCACATTATGATAATATCATAGAATTGTGGCATTTATTTGCCCTAATAATATGTGGCCTTCCAATCATTTCAAGCAATTTTTATATCAGATTAGTGAAAATAAGATTAACACACTCAGATGTCAGCATGTCAGCTACTAAAAGAACACTACAAAATTTTTCATGTTTTGCTTGTGTATTGCTCTTTGCCTTTCCCATTTCAACATTTTCCTGCAATTTTTCATTACTGGACTCAGAGAATTAGTGTATTATCACTCACTTTTTTAAGGAAGTAAGTAAACCAGGAAGTATCATTGTAGTAGTCAATTTTTTAATCAAACTTTTATCAAATAAATAGCTGTGATGAGAAACAATGATGTCTGTTGGGGAGGATTGTATGAGAAAACAAAATCAGAAACGATGTAACAAAACTGCTAAAACTTATTTAGAATGTGGATCCAGAAAAATTCCTTTAGGAGGTGTCTCTAATGATACCACAGTTGTCTCAAAGAGGTGGTGAAAGTCCCTTCACATTATAAAATCAGCATTAGACTGAAAAAAAGCACTACAAGGTGCTGTCTAGGGAATGATTCTGTGCTAGGCAGTAAGAGGACCTCGTTGTTTCTCCCTTCACTCTCTCAGATGCTGTGATTCAACACTGACTTGGAAGATGAAAGACTAATGGTATTGAATGGGTTGCTGAGTTCTTGTATGATTGCTATGTAGTCTTTTTGCCTTCAGAAATTAAATAATTTAAGAAGAGAAGAAAAATAGTTACAGAGCTTCTGGATTTTTTTTTTCCCCCTAGTCTTATTAACATAAAAAGAGTCAAACAGTGCTCTTTCAGAGGCTGCACTACAGAAAAGAATCACTGAAAATGAAAGTTATGGAAATGAAATGATACAACATACCTTCACTGGTGAAAGCAGTTCAAGTGAAGACTGGGTCTGTATTATCTTCTTTATCTGAATATCCAGTTGTAGTTTGACCCTCCTTGTATTTTTAATAAGCTTCATAATGTATTTTAAGAAGTTTAAAAAGAATAAAATATTTCAGGGTGTCATAAAAATCTGGAGAGGATTATTGGAAAAAAAAAAAAAATCATATGTTCTTAATTGCCTGGGAAACTCCATAGTCCCATTTCATAATGCTTTCAGGACCCCTTCTTACCAAGAAGGCACATTTTCTGGAGCTGACAAAGGATCTGATGTACCAAGGGAGGATATTCTGTCAGTATCTGGAGTAGAAAGGAAGGAGGGAATGATTAGAGAAATCCAGGCTTGTTACACTGTGATACACACTAGTATGTAAAAGGTTATATCTCAGGTTTTGCCTTGGGCTTGTGCCATCTCCGTATCTCTTGCCTGCGAAAAGGTCAGACTGAAAGTAACAGTTCTTGAATTTATTACTGCAATGAGCAATTAATTTAGACTGAAAGGGTACTAATTGCAGCAAGCCTTGAAATCCATCATTCTGGAGGGTTTTTTTCTAATGAACAAAGTCAATAATGCCTTCTCTAACATCTGTTCATCCTTGGACTTTCTTTACTTGTAATCACAGCAGATGTCATCGAGAACTCAGCAACAATTTTTGCATCTTCTGGTCTGTGTCCTCATCTCAATGGCCAATTTAGCTATGTTTTCTTTCTTGATCTCATACAGGGAAATTATTATAAAATTAGTTTTATAACATTGTGGATTGGTAGGTGTATTCTGCATTTTTTCATACATGCCATAAACTTGTGATCATTGCTTCTGCATATATTATAGGGGAGATCCTGAGATCCTTGGTGTGCCTGTTCTGCTGAACAACACTGTCTTCCCAAGGTGCTTGCTCACCCACAGACTGTCTGAGCCATGAGTGCAAAAAGACAAGGCTTAGTGAGACCTGGACAGGCTGGAAAGTTGTGCAGAGGGGAACATAATGAAATTCAACAAGGACAACTGTAGAGTCCTTCACCAGGGGAGGAATAACTCCCTGCACCTGTCCAGATGAGGGATTGACCTGCTGGAGAAGGACTTTGGAGTCCTGCTGGACAACAATTTCACCATGATCCAGCAATGTGCCCCTGTGGTAAAGAAAGCAAATGGTCTCCTGGGGTGCATTAAGAAAAGTTGAGGGAGCTTATTCTGCTCTACTCTGCCCTGGTGAGGCCACATCTGGACTCCTGTGTCCAGTTTTGGGCTCCCCAAATCAAGACACATGAGGAACTACTTCAGAGAGTCCAACAGAGGCTACAAAGATGATTAAGAGACTGGAACCTCTCTCTTATGATGAAAGGTTGAGGGAGCTAGGGCCTTTTAGCTTGGAGAAGACTGAGAGGGGATCTTATCAATGTTTGCAGATATCTGAAGGGTGAGTGTCAGGAGGATGGGGCCAGACTCTTTCCAGTGGTGTCCAGTGACAGGACAAGAGGCAATGGGGACAAACTGGAACCTGAGAGGTTTCATCCGAACATGAGGGAAACATTCTTCCTTCTGAGGGTGATGGAGCCTGGAAAATGCTGTCCACAGAGGTTGTGGATTCTTCCTCTTTGAAGAGATTCCAACCCTGCCTGGATGCATTGCTGTGCAACCTGTTCTGGGTGACCCTGCTTAAGCAGGGGGGTTGGACAAGATGATCTCCAGAGGTTCCTTTCAACCCCCATGATTCTGTGATTTTGTGATGTTTCTGTGAAGGCTTCATCCTCACTGGATGTTGTCAGCTGTGTTTATATTTTGGCCTCAGGCCAGAATGTTTATAGGAAACTTCTGAAATAAGGTAGGAGTAGGGTAAAGTAGATTACCTGAGAAAAAAATGCTGCTGGCAAAATAAACACTCCAGCTGCATGTCCTGCTGTTCATGATGCGTAAGTGGCCTCCAGCAAGCTGGGCTCCCTGTGCCATGAAGTACACAAAATAAAGGCTTTGCTAGCCAGCTGTGAGCTGAACCTTACACCACCAGCTTTGTTACACAAAAGCTTTCCATCCCCACCAACAGGACAGCAGGCACAGAGTGAAATTCTAGCAATTACTCTGGCTTCATGTCATATTGGATATGATAATGGTCATGTTGAGTCCCTGTTGGTGTCCCTGTGTCTACAGCATGCTTCAAACATGCCTTTCTGTTTGACATTAGGTGTTAACACCATCATGCTTCAGTTTTGACACCCATTAAATGGACACAACAGCATGGACCACCTGCAGAACTGTGTTGTGAAGTTTAACTAATTACCATGCACTTGCAGAGTGCTTTGAAATCACAAATTTAAATTTACCATTAAAGTGCAAAGTATTATCCTATGCAGCAGCTGGAGAGCACGGTCTCAGAGAGGCTATAAATCCACAACTGTGCAGTCCAAGATGGGTCTGTCAACTGAAGGAAGGACATTAATGTTTAAACATTTTTTTAAATATTAAACCACAGGTCTTCAAACAACATACTCATGACTTCGGTGATGTCCTAAGTGAATTCTAGACATGTACTAATGTGAAGCCAGAGTTGTGCAGCTGAGGAAGTTCACTTTTCCTAGCTTGCCGGAAGTTTGGATGGCAGATGGGCAGAATCCCATGTCAATTTTTCACCTCTGTTCTACTCCAGAAGAATTTCAAGAGCCCTTCCTCCAAGTAAAATAATTCCTAGATGTTCTGGAAACAATATTAGTCTCTTAAAATTGCATTGCATGGTTTGTGACCACCCGGTGTGGACTATTTCTTGTTTCCTCAAGGACCTGCTGAAGTCAGGGCACTCCAACTTCTACCATGCAATGCTGGACATCAGATTAAAAATTATTGTACATGTGGGTCCCAATGTTGTTTTTTGTTTTTTGGGTTTTTTTTTTCTGTAGATGATTTCATTCATGTGAACTTCCCCTGGTGGGTCAGATGTTCTTCAGTCACTGTGGCCTTTGGTGCTCCAAAAAATAGCAAAGAAGAGATTGGATCAGGGACCTTTGCATAATCCTTCCTGGATTTCCCAGTGACCATGAAATAAACAGGCAGGAGAGGTGATTCTCCACTTCTGCAATAACCTTAGTCTTGGTCTTGCACCTGGTATCTCCCTGCTTGACTGCAGTGCCAGTAATGCAGGCTGCTGTGGCCATGGAAGTACGAAGAAGAGCAGTGAAAGGGTTAAGAAAAACAAGAGGATTTACAATTTCTGAGATTGGCCTCTTGTACTGCTACAGACACATATCACATGAATTGTCAGCAAGATGGTAGCTGATAGCACAAAAGGCTCAGAAGTGTGAGTTTTAAATTAAAAATGTATTTTCAACTACAATTCACAGCTTCTTCACTGTGACAAATGCTTCTTGTGATGTGAACCTTGAGAACACTGCAGTGACCACAAAAGATATGGTTTCTTTTGTTACTATTTAAAATCCAGGGTTGTGTATTATGGAACAATAAATAAAAATGAACCTTAATGGGTCTGTCAAGACAAAATGTCAGTTGGTCTAAAGTGACTGTGAAATAGAGGTGTCAATGAAGTTGAGTTATTGGGAAGGATCTGGAACATTATCCTGTAACTAATTGCAGACACATTCAAAGTGCCACAGCTAGTTAAATCTGCTTGGTAATTTAAAAATAAAGAGTTTATTTTCTAGTTTCTTCTTTCCTTCAGGGACAATTCAGGCTGATGGGCTTCTTCCCTGGTGCTGCATGTGTCTGTCCTCCAGACCCTCTTGGGTTTTGTTTCTTTTGATTCCTGTAGACTGGACTCACAACCTCCTCTTCTGGTGGCCAGTTGCCAACAGATTTATGAGTGTGTTCAAGTGAAATATTTTCCTGGGGTATCCTCAGCTCAGTGGAGATGTATACGAGTCATTCTGGCTCAATGCATTTCTGAGATTTCCTTGTTCATGGGCAAAAGTGGTACAATGTCATGTGCTTTGTCATCTTTTTGATCCCAAACTCACCATTTCCTTTCCTTGCTTACAAATGGGTTCAGATTCACATCAGGATTGTCAGAATACAGTGACTTTCCAAACTATCGGGACAAAGGGACACTGTAGACTGAACCTGAAGAGGAAATGTCAGCTGCCAACATTTGGTTCATGAGTTTGGCGAAGTCTGATTCTGGATGTTGACTATTTGTTCAGTCAACTCAAAAGTTTGATAACAAACGCACGTCTTCCATACCCCTCTTCTTGTCATTTAAGAAGCTTTTTATCCATTGTAGTCATATAAATAAACTTTTTCAAATGAACTATTAAAAACATTTGGAAATGTATTTATTTCCAGTCACAAATCTACTATATTGGTTTTAAAAACCCTGGGTTTATTTTTTAACACTTTTTCTTTTTATCCAGACTAGCCTATTCAAATGTACATTATTCATGCTCACAGAATCACACAGCTGGGTAAACCAAAGTGACTGATAAAGTAATGTTTGTGTGTTCTAATTCTCTGCTCCCTGATTTCTGAGTCTTTCTATCCGACAGGACTTTACTGAGTACTTCTTTGCAGCCATGAGGCCCTGAAGTCTACTTTTTAATGAAAACTGAGATTATCATGCAATTTCCTGACACAAGTAGTTGTTTTAAGCAAAACACCGTATACTGTGAAAAGTATAATGAAGTTGCAAGAATTTGTACACTTACTTGGAAAAAACCCAAACGAAACAGCAGGTAATCATTGCTATTCTTAGAATTTTTCTGCGTATTTAAGTTATGTATTATTAGTGTCACCTTTTGGGTTCTGCTTTTAAAACTGTTATGCTAGTTCATGGATAAAGTACAATTGCATGTAACATTAAAATAACATCTTTTAGATATTGACTATGAGACCAATGCTTTATCTGGAAAGAAAGAAAGCATTTTGTTACTATTGTTCTTGGAAATATTCCTAAGGAACAGACATATGTCAAAGCAGCTGGCACTTTTCAAAGGAAGAAGCCTCCATTAGATGCTAGAACTAATAATTTTTTATCAATTAGAATTCCTTAGGGAAAGGAGCCAGCAGTCTTCATTAATAATACTAGAAGCAGTTGGAATCACACCATCTGTCTAGATACATGGTTAGTAACTTTGAAGAGAAAAGTCAACTGTTTAAAGAACAATTTTAAGAGGAAGGGAAGGGAGAAAAAGTAAAATTGTCTCTCAAGACTTGTTCTAATTTCTCCAGTATCAAGGCATTTAGACCTCTGCTTCTTAAACTAAGTGAAACCTTGTTTTCTATTTTTTTTAATTTTTTTAATTTTTTTTTTCATAGAATCATAGAATTGTTTAGATTGGAAAAGACCTTTAAGAGGTCAGCTGTTAACCCAGAACTGCCAGGTCACCACTAAACCATGTCTCACTACTATGAAGCCCTTCCAGGGATGAGAACTCCACCACTCTCCTGGGCAGCCTGGGCCAGTCCTGAACAACCCTTGTGGGGAAGACATTTGTCCCAGTATCCAACCTCAATCTCCGCCGGTGCAACACGAGGCTGTTTCCTCTTGTCCTAGCAATCGTATATGATATTTTCAATTGCATTGTATTGTATTCTAGTAGATTTAATATGTTATTATATCACACTGTGTTGCAAGTACCTTATATGTTACATCATGTCATGCCATGTTATGTTATATATGAAAAATCAGTAAGAAATCAGTACTTCCTGTGTTTTGATGTAAACGTATAAGTTAGCTTTATGTTCTGTCAAGCTCTGAGAAATGATGCCTGGAACTGTATCTTATGTTTCTGCATCATAGAAAGTGTTAAGATTTCAAGTGTACCTTCTGTCTCAGATTGTCACAAAATTATCACTGAATATTTGCCAGGATCTCACCCAAGGAGAGTGTGAGAATAATGAGTACATCTTGTTTATTTAATAAGATTACACAAAGTTACATGGATGTTTTTAATTTCTAGGCTGGTACTCCATGAAGCTCTGGCTTCTCTGGTACTATGTCTCAGATATAAATTTGTTATTTAGGTTTCAGAGACGTCTTGCTTGTGCTGTTTGAAGAATGGCTCTTACAGAGCTTTTTTTATCCTAGTAAATACATAGAGATCTCAAAGACTTATATGTATCTTTTTCTTTTCTGTCTACTCTAGGCTGAACCTGGGACTAGCCCACTCCCCTGATCAGTGAGGTCTGGGAATTCATGAGTTCTTCATGTTCCTGTTTTACTTGGGTGATTGTGCTGTGGATGCCTCATCCCTGGAAGTGTTTAAGATAAGGCTGGATGAAGGTTTGAGCAACATGGTCTTGTGGGAGATGTCCTTGCCCATGGCAGGGGGATTGGAGCTAGACGATCTTTAAGGTCCCTTCCAACTCAAGCAATTTTATGATTCTATGTATTTGCCCACTGAATCCCATCTAGATGGAGTAGCTATTGAATAAACTAAACAGATTAACTACAGCACTTTCTGCTGATTTTATTCTTCTTCTCTAATTCATTCAAAATTTCTCAGGAAGATATCAGTAAGTCAACTTTTTTACCCACTTGCTATTCTCAGCTAGTAGGATGCTGTAATTTTAGTTCCCTGGGTAACATCCTTAGGCATAATCACTTCTTGTGTCTTCCATTTATCTTTATAATCTTTTTAGGGGTTTTTTGGGCATATGCTGAAAAATCACATGACACACTTTTTCATGTAGAAATTTTTTCTGTGGTGGTAAGGAGAAAATAAGAGAGCTATAATTGGATATCCAAAGTGAACCAGAAAGTAAGCATTAGAACAGCAGAAGAGATTTTGAAAGAAATAATAAATGAAAAGGTGTTAGTAGGTATTAGTAAGAGGGAGGTGAACTGAAATGGCAGCATGGTTTCCCTAAAAGGAGTCTTTAGCCAAACTCAATGGATATCTTTGTGAGTTTTAGTTATATTTATACTTAGGAGAAAACTAATCTATAGATAGATATCTATATAAATACATATAGACATGGATAGATAAAATCCATCTGTCTTCAGTAAAACATCTAATGCTGCTATAAAGGAAATCCTCATTTAAAATGGAGAAATTAGGATTGGCTGAAAAAGTGTGATGTGAACATGCAGCTGAAAGAAAAGGTGGCCAGTGTTTGTGATGAAAGGAGAAGGAACAGACAAGTGGGCTATGAGAACTGACTTCTTTACAGCACTGGTATTGGGTCCAGTCTTCACCAGTAGTGACTGTACCATGTCAAATGCTCAAAATTAAGAACAGCACTGGAAGCTCAGACTACAGCAAGGGGAGTGGTGAATCTTGATAACTGGAATAATGAGAACTAGATACATTTTAAGACGGAGTGCAGAGATTTTAATTTAGGGACTAGTAACATAATTTTCTAACTATCTATTTTTTTTCCCATAAAATATCTGAACATGTTTGCCATTGGGTGACTTGAAGGCATCTGTGTTAATATATCCATTAGAAAAGTACAAATGAGATATTTCTACCAGAGACAGCCTACCTGCAACACTTTGAAAGGCTCTGGTCACTCCTACATGAGAAGGATAAAATCATACTAGGGCAAGCCCAGAGGCTGAGGGAGATAAGAGATCAAACAGGCTGTTCTGAAAGAAGGGAAGAAAACAACTTTGCTTACTTGACCTGGCAGAGCAATAGCCAAAAGGACATACTGTTGCCTTGGGTTATGTGATGGAAGCAAACACCAGGAAGGGAAAAAGAATATTAACAGAAAAAGATAGGACTAGTGCAGAAATAAAAGGTTCAAAACTGTCATGTATAATCTGAAAATCATCTGAAGTTTGTGAAGCATCTAGGGAGTGAAACTGTAGATCTGTTAAGAGCAGGAAAGAGACATTTATTATAATAATAGTACTATGTGATAGCTTCTGATAGTAGAGTAAGGGACTTGCAGTGAAACAAACTTACTAACTGACAGGAGGTCATTCTCGGTCATCCAATCTATGTTCATTTTCCTCTAGTTATGTCCTTGTCTTCCCTTTCCCCAGCTTTTATAGGTTTTGTGATTTTGTGACATGCAGCTTCCTATGGCCTGGAAAGAGAACGCGGCTTTCATGAAAACTGAATTGCCCCAGGAAATGCCAACTTGTCCACTTCAGATTATTTTCCTTTCAGAAAACAGTGGTGACAATGAAGAAAGAAATCAAGTGGTTGTTGAGTCTGTGTAAGAGTAGTATTAATAAATGATACAATTTCATGAATTATTTGTCCTTTATGGGCATTTATTGAACTTAAAATTTCTTTGTTACAGCTCTACTTAGAGGTAGATGGTTTGAATGGCCAGAATGTGAGTTAATATGATTTTTTTTCTTTTTTTAACCTTTGAAACAGTCCACAGAGCTTATTACTACACCATCCAGAAGAAATCTCCATTTGGGTACAAACTGCCCTGGCAAGTAGTGTCAGCTCTTCTC
>JANIJG010003223.1:0-26472 GCA_024611175.1 Megaceryle torquata
CTGTGGATCTCCTGCTCCCAGAAAAGATAAATAACTACCAAAGCAACTGTTAAGAAATTTTAGCAGGGAAAAAAAAAAAAAAAAAAAAAAAAAAAAAAAAAAAGTGAAACACCAAAAACAGTCTAATCCCATCCTGTAAAAGTTTGCAGGCCAATCACATACTGGTTATGCTCATAGAAGTTAATTAACATCTCCTTAGTTTTTGACAAAATTGATAATGATGTTAGTGACATTTTTATGTGACATGAGTACGTTATTCTAGGGTCTCCAACGATTTCTGCAGGACTCAGTGGTAGCAGCTATTCCCTGACCCCACTGTCTCCTAGCCTATTGGCCTCCTGCTTTTAACAGCTACATGTGACTACATGAAGAAGAACATGACCTGATGGTACCCATTAGGAATAATACAACAATGACAACCAGATTCATCTCATTTTATACATGTAGCTAACGATAAGGAAGATTTATGCCTGGAATGAATCAAAGACAGATACATAATGGCTGACACTGTAATTTATCAAAGATCATAAAGACTTGGAGAATCTTTAAAGTTAAAGGAAATGCTTGTGATAGGCCACTTTATAAACTGGGACAAGTTTGTTAACAAATATTGCAGAACTCACAAATCACTATGAGTTAGAACATACCCTCCCTTGTACAATGAGATGTCCCTGTACAGTATCACTGTGAGCATGAGACAACTCTCATTGCTTTAACCTCCCCAGTCTCAGGGCTCATTGCTTACACCAATTAAAAATCTCTACAGACTCCATCAGTGCCAAGGCTCTACTCCGAATACTTCTTACCTTTTATTTCATAGGGATTATACAGGGCTAGTTTGGTTATCCATATGATTGTGGAGAAAACTTTGTCTTGCCTTAAGTCTTCCAAAGGCTCACATGTTCCACCATCTGACAATTACTATATGTATAACTGAGTATTTTATATGGTCCAGTCCTGTTGGGATATTCCTCCATTAAAGAATGTAAAGGACATGTTCAAAAATCGCAGTGGACATCCCCATCCTTCTAGCAGAGGACATAATGTCTCAGAATGACATTCCTTATCTTGTGGAAAAGAGGAAAAAGAGCAAAGATCTCTAGACTTCCACACAGATATGAAGGTCATCTCACACATCTCAGGGACTTATATCCCAGTCTCTTGAGTGTCACTGGAAAGCTCTGATGTCACATTACAGTGTTGTTATCTTCAGTGGAATAGTTTGCATGCAGGGTAATAGGGAGAGAATGCAGGTGGTAATGACTTCAGTAAGGCATCAGCCACTATCCTGTATGACTTCTTAAAACTGAACTAGGAAATAGGCTGAAAAAATGGATGCTCAGTGTTTCACTGACAGTCTGAGAAAGGCACTTGATCCTACACACGTTTATCCTAGCAATAATTCTAACATTATTTTCAATGCCGGACCACGTTGTTGCAAGCATCTAACAGGTAGTTAGGCTAAGGACAAGATTAGACTTCAGAGTTATCTGGATAAATTAAAAGAAATTTTCTAAAACAAGCAAGATGATCTGCAGTGAAGACAAGTAGAAAATTATACACTTTAGAAGGAGAAATCAAATGACTAATTCAAAATGAGATATAGCTGGCTAGGGAACAACAGTACATAAAAGGACCTGGGATTTATATTGCATTAGAAAACGAACTGTGATTTGTTGAAAAATACATTAGGATATATTAAAGGCAATTGCAGTATGTCAGAAGTAGAAAAGCCATTCTGCTTTATTCAGCTTTGGAGAGACCTACATTAGTGCTGCATCCTGTTTTGAATGCCACACTTTAAAATACAGACAAGATAGACTCCTGAGAGATTAAAGATAATAAATTAAGGAAGACTGAAGAAACATTAGAAAAGACTGAAAAATACAACTGCAATCTCCCCATATAGAAAAGTTACTCAAATGAGTACATTGAACTGTACAGGTAGATCAAGAAACTTTTTTTGTAGAGAATTTTATTTAGGTTAATATGGGAAACAACAACAACAACAACAAAACCCCAAACAAACAAACAAAAGCCCACAAACAACCAAAAACCACCTTTCTAATATGCTATCTGTGAAGACTAAAGATCAATCTTAAACTGAGATTTTTAAGGGCATATGCCAGTGCTATTTTAAGACTTTAGAACTTAAGTCTATGCAGAAAGACAAATGAAATGATCCTTTCACTTCTTTCAGGTCCTGTATTGTGTGGAATCTATTATTTTCAGTATATTTATTCCTACACATGCTTTTCTTGGTACCATTTTACAGATAAGATTTAGTACACTACTGAATTTAACCACTAAAGTACACAGACATGTATCATCATAGTCCAGATCTCCAATCTCCTTTGTACATGGAGAAAGAGGTTTCAGAAGTTCTTCTCATTAGAGGGGGAATTCGTAAGAAACAAACTTGGTGTCTGCCATCAGCATAAGCAGTAGGAGAGTAAGTCATGCACACTGACTATGAGTAGGATGTAGATTTTTTGCCCCTGCTTTCATTATGATTATGATACAACCCCTTGTAGGCAAACTTGGTTTTCTTTGCTTTAGTCTGCATTTTGGCTTGTATGTGTACAGGTCAGCATTTGCCATTTTATGTGCCCTCGTTGTGGTTTATTTTTATAAATGTGATTTGGATATATACAGAAGTTTCCCAATAAAACGTGTAATAACTTTTGCTAAAAGATTGCCTTATTTGTTCTGAAACCTAAGTGTTCTTAAAGCTTTAGACAAATAGGCATCTAATGAAACAGGCAGGGGAAAGGTGATCCTCCTCTAAGATGTGTGACCCTGATGAACCAATTTCAATTAGGCATTTTGTTTATTGTATGCATTTATTTAAATTAGACATCTCTACTAACATGAAGATCTTGAGGCTAATAATTATCAACATAGTATCACCAAGGATTTCAGCTACAAAACAGAGTTTCCATTTCTGATGGGTGTGAAACCATTATAAATGCAGACCATCTGCAAGTTCTGCTAGCTGGCAATTAGGAACA
This sequence comes from Megaceryle torquata, assembly GCA_024611175.1. Lineage (NCBI taxonomy): Eukaryota > Metazoa > Chordata > Aves > Coraciiformes > Cerylidae > Megaceryle > Megaceryle torquata. Next base: position 3,012 of record JANIJG010003223.1, read on the forward strand.
CATATTTCTTTCCATGTGTGATTGTGAGAGTGACTTCTGTATAACTTCATATGGAACAACAACAAAAAAGCCTCAATATCTATTAAATGTGTTTAAAAAATACTTTTAAAGTTGATTTAGGCATATTTCCCATTGAGTTGAAAAGCGAGAGGTTAGAGACAGGGTCTAATCCTGTGTATACAGGCATAAGTATGTTTTCTATGATGGATGCTTTTGGATGCCTGACATGCCTTAAAGAATAGTCTGAGTCTTGCTGTGCTTTTATTTTATTTTTATTTTAGTAAAAAATTATATTATTTTGTTTTCCTGACACATAGTCTTTGAGACTACTTTGTGCTGTAGTATTCATTATATTCTGTTAGTAGATGAAAGACTACTGTGATTATGCCATACTATTTACGTTGACAAATGCAACATTTTCTATTTTTCCTCCTTTAAATCAGTTAGAACTTCTGCTCTTATTAGTAAAATGACAAAAGAGTTATGCTGAAAGACAAATAACAAATTTATACTGTTGCATAACCGTAAAGCTTGGATTACAATCAATAAATGTATTTCATCAGTCTGTATGCAAAAATGTATTTCCATTAGAGTATCACCCTAAAAATATCACAGAAAAGGAAAAAAAAAATAAATTCTGATTAACAACAGAGTTGCTTCAGGAAACTTACAGCAAACATGATAAAAGTACATCAAAATATACTGAAATATCCTTTATACAGACATTTTGAATATACAATATTATAAGTACCTCAGATCTGATATATTCTCTGGAGCCTTTTCTGTACTCCCCTTTCAACACTTACAAAACTACTATCAACAATTTTGTTTTTCTTTTGTTAAAGATCAATCTTTGTCTCAAAATGTGTCATAAAATAACTACCCAATGTATATTACTAAGGAATAAGTAAAAATACAGAAGATTATCCCAAATTTTTCACATGGAATATTTTATATTCGATTTATTACCAGTAATTTCTTCTTTAGTATGATTCCATGCATACATTTGAAATCAGTCTCTTTAATAAAGTTTTACTTTTTCCCATTACTATAATTATTCTTCTATTTAGGAGAGGTCACCGATGTAATAGTTCTGGGCTGTGCACCAAATTCTGTTATTTTTTTTCTTCTGGAAAAATTGGCCTTCCAGGTGTCGCTCAGACTCTGCAAAAATGAATGTTTATTTTCAAAAGTAGTATCTGATGCTGTGTTGTGGCTAACAATGCTGAAACATCTCTCAATCAATCTTTTTTTATCTATAAATCCCACTCTGATGCTTAATAAGTCATATTTTTTTTAGCCCAGCATAGCTGCTTGATTTCAGCATCCAACAAAAGAATCTGTATATTTAATTAAAACTTTTCTCTTTGCATGGTTATAATGTAGCAATGACCAAGACAGTGTAGCAGATGCCTAAGCAACAGCCACAGCAGTGAATAATGAGAGTTTTATTTTCAAAGTGTTTATGACAGTAACAGGAAATCGTCATTAATCATTAATACATTCAAGGAACCGTTGTAAGAACAACAGTGGAAAACAGTGAAACATAATTCAGCCCATAAGCATTATTTTTTGAAAGGTGGGACTGTTAAAAAGCATTGATTTAAAGTCTGTAGAATGAATTCATGGGTAGTAAATAACAAAAAATTATTCAAGTTACCTATAAATTCCCTTGAACTTCTATATGCAATTTATGTATCAGTAAAGAAAGTTAAGTAATGTACACTAGCACAACTATGGAAGCTGCAAAACTGCAATCCCAATTCCATTTTATTGCTCGAGTAAGGAAATAGTGTTTCTATGGAGTAGCCACCTCCATTTTTTTGCTAACCTTAAAAAACATAGAGAAAACAAAAGTAATCAGAAAGAATCAGAAATATAATTTTAAAAGATGTATTTTTTTCCATAATTTCAGTTATGCCACATTCATTATCAATTTTTTTCATTGTGAGAAGGCAAAGTTAGATTTCTAAGGTGAAAAAAAATTCAGCATTTTTGCCTAATGAAGTAACCAGCTTTCCACTCTACACGATGCTGTGACAACAGACCTGTGCACATAAAAGTGTTTGTAAATTCAGGATCTTAGATTGTGTCCTGTGATTGTCAACTACATGTAGTAGGACTAGTCAACTTCTAGTCGCTGCTGAAGGCCAGGAAGTAATGACCTGGTGCATTTCATCCCTGGGCTCAATTAAGATTTTGGCTGAGAAGAGAAAGAAAACTCAGTAAATTCTATAAGATTTACCCCAGTGGAAAGGGGAATGCTAATTTTATCTTTCTTACTGACCACGCAGTTAATTCTCCTACATGAAGAAAATCCTCTGGTTCTAAGCAAAATTAAGAGGATGCTGAAAAGATTTTTGTAGGACTTGAGTGCCAACAGTATACTTCTCAAATGAAAAAAACCACAAACAACACTCTAAGGATGAGAATAGACTACTAATAAAAGCTTAATGAAAAACAAATGAAGAAGAGATTTGACTCCATACTATTCTCTTGCATCCTTCAAGAACTTCAAAAGAAAGAAAAAAAGAACACTGTAGTGCAATGTAATTTTGTGATAGATCTTCTCCATTAAAAAAAAAAAAAAATTATCAAGCAAAAGATCTAAAATCAACCATGCATCTAGATGAATATTGGTAACTTCTTCCCTTGTCATTTCTACTTTAAAATCTATTTTAATCTATACTGTGCCACAGTTCACTAAAAATAAAACTATGAAGCTATACATGGTGCTTTGATCAATAAAAGCACGCTACTGTGTTTGAAACATTTATTCAAATTACTCATAACTCCTAATCCTTTGTTCTTAAAAAAAAAAAAAGTGAAGAATTGGATAGACCTGAACCAGTCTGGTCTCAATGGTCAATAGGATCTTGTTTTTTGTGGATTAATGCCATAACCTCTGCAGTAAACCTTCTGTCTAGACAATGCCCTTCAGAGATGTGGTATTTAAAAAAAAAATAGATTCTACATTTCTTTTTTTTTTCTGGGTTTTAATATTAGGTTTCTGTAAAATTAACTTGCGCTGATTTTTCCTAATTGTTTCTTGTTAAATTTTTTACTAATGAAACTAGACTATCTTGTGATACCTCTTTCAGAAAAAGTATTTTTTTTCTATGGAGATTTTGAAGGTCAAAATACGTAGGCTTGCCAGCTCTGTTGTAGCTTTTCAAATTATTTCTAATTGCTTGGTAGCATTCAAGGAGCTGTCTGACATCTCTTGGGTCTTCTTCAAGGCCAGCTCTGCACTCTTCTCTGCTGTTTACCTCTTGCTTGTATAAAAACTGACCACTCACTTAAAGTATTTTTAAACAAGTTGGTGTCAATACAGAAAATCTGGGAACAAAAATTAAAAATTTAAAAGACTTAACAGAAAACAAACGTTTTTTTCTCTCTGCTTTTAATTTTCATATACACTAAGTACTTGAACTTGCCTAATTTAGGACTTTAGCATACAAACTCTAAGGTTCAAGCATTTTGGGAACTCACTTTTCTGGATTAGTAGTTTTAACAACTAGGTACTTCCAATTAGAAACAAAAATTCCCCAATTCTGCAGTAGAAGTGGGGTCAGTAGAATTCTAGATAAAGGACCCAATCAAAAAAAGGATTATTTTCTCTTAACTCTAGACCACCATAATTTATCTTCCAGTTTTAAAAGGATATATGGTTTTGGTACTTAAGCTTCACATGAAAGCTTTTTAAAATGTAAAAAGTTTACATGCTAAAAAAGAGTTGGGTTTTTTTTATTTCAAAAGTCAAATATACTTGAGGCTATGACTTGCAATTTCTGTATAGTTGACTTAGCAACACTATACGCTTTGCAGTATCCAAGTTTTAGATTTAAATACGCCTTGATAGGGCTACAGAGGATTTTGATTGATAAGAACTCTTAAGACCTTTGTGGCCTTTTGACCAAGCGTGAGCGAGGTGAGAGGCCGGCGGGCTTCAGACCTGCGCAATGGGCTCTCGCACTCTTTCTTGGAAGCTCATTCATTTTGCGCAGTCCGATCCAGCTCCTCGCCTCCCAAAAGCTGCTGTCTCCGAGCTGATCAAGTGGGGAGTGTGGGAGTCCGAGGCATTACTGGGCGCAGCCCTGTTGCGGCCATTTTATTGTCTAGGGGCCTGGGGAGCCGGCGGCCCCCGCTGCGGGTGGCGGGCCGGGCGCCCGGCGGGGCGGGCGAGCCGGGGGTCTCGTCAGGGAAGCGCCGGTGAGGCCTCACCGCGCCATTCATGGAGGAGAGGGGCGGCAGCGCGACGCGCACCGTTTCCTCGTCCTCCCCGTGTGCTCAGAGGCACCATCGACGCGTTCCCGGCCAGGCTTTTCTACCCCGCCGGGCGCCATCGGTGGCTGCTGGGCCAGGCCCGTCTGGCAACCGCCCGGGGAGCTGCTGGTGGCGGACGCGGTGAGGGAGGAGCGGGCGCGCTACCGCCGCTTCCTCCTGCCTGCACGGGGGCCGGAAGGCAGCGCGGCCCGGGCCGCCGTGCGCGCTGACTGGGGAGCGGGAGAGGGCCGGGCCTCGGCGGCGCCGCCGCCGCTGCGGGTCACCCAGCCTTCCGCAGTGGGGGTGGGCGGCGGAGCGCGCAGGCCGGGGGAAGGGCCAGGCCCCGCCGCCTGTCTGGGCGATGGAGTGAGGGAGCGAGGCTCGGCAGCAGGAAGATGGCCGGTGGCGGCGGTGGCGGCGGCTGCAGAGACAGCCTGTTTCTGGAAGGTGCGTGCACGGCTGAGAGGGGAGAATGTGGCCCACGGCCTGCGTTTCCCTTTTGGCAACCAGTAAGGGGCACGGTACAGACTGGGGAACGGGGGAGGCGGGCGTGTGTGTGTATCGGGGAAGGGAGGTGGGGGGAATGGGTCTCCTTTGGGGGGACGACGACAATGAGAGGTGGTTTCGTGGTGGGGGAAGGGTGGGTGCCGTAAGGGGTGGTTTGATTTGGTGGAAAGAGACCTGCTTTTGAGGGAGGGATTAGTGAGGGCGATTCGATTTCTTTTTCTTTCTTTAAATGTTCTGAGGCTTTGGAAGTGCTGTGTTTTCTTTGTAGGGGCAGAGCGCTGAGAGCAGCCCGGGCTCGGTGCAGCAGGGCCGGCTTTGCAGCCGGAGGAATCCTCCCTCCCTCGGAGGGGCGGTGGGGCCGGTGGGCGGCCGGGCAAGGTTAGCGCTAGGTGAGGAGGGGAAGCGAGGATGGCTGTGCCGCCTTCCCGCTGCAGTTCCCTGCCTTCAGTCTGCTCCCAGGCCCCGGCCTAGCCCGTACCCTTTTCCCCCAGCCATAAACTAGCCTGCTTCTAAAATGTTACTTTAAAGGTTTGAGACTGACGTTACTTGTGGGAGGGGGATCGTTCTTGTATTTGTAATATGAAGATGGTGAATCTATCGGCTGCAACTGAAGGGAACCTTTAGTGTTAAAAAGAGTTTAATATTTTTTTTTATGTACTGGTTTGGTGTGGTTTGGTTTTTGTTTGGTTGGTTGGTTTGTTTTCTTTTTCCTGCTTTTTTCATGTCACTGTAAAGCACTTAATTGTAATGCAAAAAGTCTTCTGAAATTTGAATATCTTCAACGGTTGAGCCTTTACAGTTTCACCGACTTAAAAAAAAAAAAAAAAATCAGCTATTATAGTCTTGCAGAATTGCTATAAGCTTATATCCTGATGGCATAGGCCAGTAATCTGCGAAATTACCATGATGATAACGAAGAAATATATATGCTAATGAAATAAATTACCCCATATTAGTAGAGTTTTTCAAGTCAGGGGTAAGTTTAGCGTTGGAGATTTTGTAGTACCTATATTATACAGAACATGCTTCTTGATGCTTCTTCAGGATGCTGAGATTTATTTTTTATTACTGGATGTTCTGGAATAGAAGTACTGTCTGAACAAAATACTGCTTGTGGTTTGGGTTTTTTCGGTTTTTTTGGGTTTTTTTTTTTTTAATCTGAAATTCTGATATTTAGAAAGTGATTAATAATGACTGTCAAGTTAACTCCCTTCTACCTTTAAAGCATGTGGTGGTTAATTTCACACTGCCCATTCAGACACTGAATTCTCACCACAGGTTTCTATGCACAGGTTTGCACAGACAACTGAAATTGTGAGCGTGTTTACTAGTCGTTGTCTTCTGTGTTCACCTTGGTTACTTGCTGGTTGGACAGGTGGCTCAGATTAAGAGAGATTTCAACACCCACCCTTTTTTACCTGAGATCTCTTTCCAACAGTAGGACACTGGATAGCATCTCTATTTGAAGCTTCAGTATTCTGTGATTGGTTAACTGAGTTACCAGCTGGTTTTGTGTTTCCTCATTATTTGGGGATGTGTTAATTTTAGCGTTGATGATGTGATAAAAACCCTAAGAGTGTGTGTATGTGCATGTACGTGTGGAGAAAACCTATTGGGCCACCCTCAAATTTTTTGTCGTGATCATCCACAAGTCCAAATGGGAGGATAGTACTGTAACAGATCTGTTAAGAGCTGGTAAAGTTTATGCTGATCTGAAGCAAAGGAGAAGGAGGGCTTTCAGCTATTGTTTGAGAAGTTGTTGGCTTTATATTCCATGCCTTTACTTTTTCCTATGTATATCTTTGAGGTTTTAGGCAGTCTGTAATCTGGAAATGTACAGCCATGCAGTAGATAGACTTAATGATGTTAGAACCACTGTTACCCAAAAGCTAGACAGGTGAGAGTGCCAGACTTGTGAAGCCGAGTGTAATGCTGGCAAAAATGGAGATAAAAGTGTATAGAGTAGGAAATATGACAACTTCTGTTGCAAGATGGAGATTAATTCATGAGCCTAGAGTTATATCTTTTACTAGTCTGTGTATATTTCTTGTAGTCTGTGTAAGCAAGAACCAAAAAATGTTACTTGGTTTTTTTTTGGAGGCATTATATTAAAGGCTGGTAGAGAGGAGAGGGAGAACTCTGTCCATCCCTGCCATTAATGTGCATAACAAATTAATTACGTGCCAAATGGATGTTAGGTCTATTACTAATTGAACTCAGTCTAATGGAAACTGTGATATTTAAGTATGTACCTATGTATGTTTGTGTAAATATATATGTATGTACACGTAAACTTCTGGTGCTGTCATGCTTATGTTAACTATCAGTCAGAGTTAAGATAAACATAGTTAAATGAAATTAATTGCTTTTAAGTATGATAGTTATTCAGAATTTTGGGTTTGATTCCACATGTGCAGTAAGATACTGCTTTTCTCATTTTGTGTAACAGATGTTACAGTGAAGAAATATGGCTGTCATTCTGCTGTTAAAGTACTTCCTTTTAATATTTTTATTATTTTATTTTCCGATAAAAACAAAATGGTGTTTCTGAAAGGGTGTTCCTTAGCTGATTTATCTGCTGCCTTCCTGGTAACGCTGTTCTTGGAACGCAGTGATTCATACTAGTACATGGTTTTTGTCCAGTTTTGCATATCTAATATGTCAATTTTTTTTTATGCTGTGTTGCATAGACTGTTTTATGGAAAATGTGAAAATGATTCCTAGAACTGTAATGTTTGAATCTTTTTGAAGCTGTATTTATTATCATTCTGGAGCAGTGCTAATAATTGCTATACATCATATACACTGATATGTATGACCTTAGTGTTTACTTTTCATGAAATGCCAGCACTTCTAGAATCAGAGGTGTGGAAAGCACCTTATTTTTATTATTTAAGTTAGTTTGCAATAAGAATTATTCATTTTTTTTCACTCCTTTCCTGAATTTACTTTCCTACAGTAAGGTTTCAAAGTTATGGGCAGAATATGCAGAAATCCATACTAACAAAGTAGTGCTGTTGTGTGGGAATTCTTTCTTGATTTGGAGGACAAGAAATATAGTGAATAGAGCTTTCCATATGCAGGAATTCCTGTGTTTTTCAATTGGTAATTACACCTAAAATATAAAGCAATGATAGCAAATCTATTTGGATTTAGAATAAGGGAATGTTCAATACGTAGGAACAGAAAGTACCGATGATCATTACTTCTGGAGAAAAACCGTGACTACTCTTGTTATATTCTGCCTCCTTGGATATTACAGAGTTGCAAAGAAACTGTAATTTCTCCTTTCCAGCCTTAAGGTTTCCCTATGTTTGTGCAGTAGATAACAGGCAAACTTTAAAGCATTCCTAAATGAATGTATTTTCCAGAAGAAAGGAGAAACTTTTTATTCCTTCCTGTTTTCTTTTTTTCAGTCTTCTACTGGTTGCAGTAGCAATACGTAGAACCAATACTGGAGTCTGTTTTTCAGGACCTCCTTTATAAGGAATGCTGCCAGTCCCTACCTTCAGAGCTTCTGAGAGATTTCAGTGCAGTCATGACAGGAATTTGCTCAATTTTCATTCCATTTTCTTGGCTACAGATTTCCTAATAACAATAGATAAAACTATGTGGACTACCCATTATCAGCAGCAGAAGAAACTTCACAGTTCTCTACCAGAGGACTCTAGAAGACTTCTTTGTTTTTCATTCAGCTCACACGTAAAGAATTGTCTTCACCAAAGCAGAGGTTGTAGACTTGTGCATTTTCTTAAAGGTAGCTGAGCTTCTGGAGTATTACAGAAACAGCATTTGTATATTAGTGTATAGACATAGAGTTACCATCTAAAGAGGTGATCAGCCTTCTTTATTATTTTTTTTAATCATACTGAGAAATCTCTGGTAGGAGTGATACAATTTAGTAGAACAGAGTGGGGTTTCTGTTTGGACAGAACACTTGAAAATTTTCTACCTGCTGCAACTCTTTTATTTTTCTCTTAATAGTGCAATTTAATTACTAATTGTTGTAATTACCTCTGAAGCAGTCTCTGATACTTGTTTGTGACAGGTAAATATTAGCTTGAAAATGAGGGGAAGGGATGTTTCCGATATCATTCACCTTCTTCTGTGTCTTTATCATAATCCAAACTCCTGGGTTATGTTGTTGAAGTTTTCTCTGGTTTGCAGTCCCATCAATGCCCAGACATGTTCTCTTCCTTTCTTCTGTTTTCCTTGAGAGCAGTTTTCTATCTGAAAGTGAGAAATTTGTGGTTTTTCCATGGCTTACTTATGTCTCCCAGTCCTCTGACTCATTCGCAACTTCTTTCTAGCACTGCATATGTGTCTTCTCAGACCTTTGTTCAGCTGTCCTTTCCAGTGGTTTTAAGAATAATGAGCCTTCTCAGTGACTTCAGATATTTTTTTTTAGGAAACAAACCCAATTGTTGGGATGTCCCAGCAAAGTCAGTTTGAAACTATTTTCTTACCGCCTTATGTTTTGTATGTGCCAATCTAACTTGGGTGATAGGTGGCATGAAATCTTAAGAAAGACAGGCTGCTTCTTAAAGCATGTAGAAAGATACTCAAAAGAAACTTCATTTATCTATTAATGCTCTGTAACATATATTGTGATATGCTTGGCAGTTCATTCTAAAATAAAAGCCTGTCCCCTGGTCCTTTTCCACATCATCACCCTCTCTTTGAGACCAGATTCTAGGAGCCCAGGCTTGTCCTCAACTTTCTGAATAGGAAAGCCTCTCTATGCAACTTTCTGATTTTCATTATGAGGGCATTTAGTATCTGGTATTTTTTCCCAAGTAGCTTCTCCGATAATAATTTTGCACAAAATGGGATATAGAAGTTTCAGGTTTAAGAGTAACTTTCTTCTGTGGGATGCCTCATCTGTTGCTTTCTGGCACTTCTATTTGATAAGAAAGCACTACTGTTTCCTCAGCAAAAGTACAGAAATTCTGCTCTGTTTAAGTAGGAAAAAACAACCCCTAACCTAAACTGAGAATGTTCCTATAGGAGATCCTTACACTCTTCTTGGTATAGCTACAAAAGTAATAGTAATAACAGCTAATAACATCAATATATGGCATGATAGCAAGCATAAATCAACATTTTGCAAATGTCTTCCTTACACTGATACTTTTATGATAAGCCTATTTAGATATTTTGGTCTTTTGCTTCTTGTTTTATGTACAAATATGGATTATGTATTGTAATGATTTTAGCAACACCTTTGGCTTTTATTGTGGTTGTTTCTGGATTTTAGTGCAATATTAGACTTCATCTTTTTTATAGATTTTTAGCTGTGTGTCTTAATTGAGGTAACTGAGGGGTGTCAAGGTGTTTTGTGTTGTAACAGGTCCTGTAATATGAGACTAATCACTAAACTCACCACTTTTAAGTACTGCTTTTAATAATGTGCGGGGTTTTTTGAGTAATCTCTTGTCCTTTTGTCTCCTACCTTTCCACTAGTAGCTATTAAACCCTTTTGTTTGCAGAGGAATTGCAATCTCCCAGGTAAATAACTAGAAATTTTGTGAAACTTGCCCACTTCCATAAAATGGAGAAGTCAAAATTAATGGCCCTGAAGTGAAGATTTCAGTGTTGCCTCAACATGGTTTGATTTGCTGCTAACTGGTGTTAGTGCATACACTGACTAAGCTGTCAGGGGTCAGGGCATCTAGAGGACTCAGTACACAGGACAGTGTATGCCTCAGTCTTGTGTGTCCTGAAGAAAGGAGTGCAAGAGTGTAGAAGATAGCTTGTTGGAGGGTGAGAAAAGATAAATAGAAGTGGAGCTGTTGTGGGGAAGGCTGTAAAGGTACAGGGAGCAAATCAGGGTTTCTTGGGAAAAAGGGCAAATGTAATTCTCTTAGTTTGGCTGTTCTAAAAGGCACTCCCATTAGTGGGGGGAAGCAGATTAGGGAAGTTTCTTTTAGCCTGTGTTTTACTATCTATAGTTTAAATTTGGAGGTTTTTTTTAAGGGAGGGACATTCTTAGATAGGTTCAAAGCTCTGTGACGCTCTGTACTTGATTACTTTTTGCTTAATTTTAAGTAAATTAAAGCACCAGTAAAAAATATTATACTTATTATCTAGAATTAAGCCTAGTAGTAATTTTATTTCAGATTTAGTTTTTAAAAGCATGCATTCTTATATTTCCTTTTACTGTATTCAGCAGTAAGGCAGGTGTAATCTTTTCAGGTGAAGCTATTCTTAAGTTATGGTGAAATCTAAGTTGGTGTCTTGAGTTGATCACGTCAGTTGCTTATGAATGTTGTGTTCGCAGCAGTAAATGGCCCTTCCAACAGTGGGTGCTTAGCAGCCTGGGGATATCATGACACAAGAATTACGTGGTAATCTTTACTTCCCTGATCCTTCTCAAATATAAAAATATTTTTCATTCTGAAGCTTGAGGCCATGAAATTTAATTTCCTTTAGAAAATGTGTAAAAGATAACCATTTCTAAAATAATTAGTTAAAATCAAAAGGTGTACTTTTAATCATTAAATCACTGCCTAATTCAGTGACACATTTAGATTGGAAACTTTTTTTTGAGAACTACTAACATGTTGTAAGTAGACCGTAGTAGTTCATTAGTTCATAGACATGTTTGCGAGATATCTTTTGAGTACTTTTCAGCAGAATGTCATAAAAGTACTGAAAACTTATTTAATTTTCTTGTATGGTATAGTCTCCCTTCACAGAACTGGGGTTTGTGCCAAATGGAATTGTTTCTGAATTACAATCTAGTATAAATCAGAAAACAGAATGGCTAGTAGTTATTGGGGTACTGTAGCTATCAAGAGTGATTAAGAGCAAATAACTTCTCAGAAGTTGTTTTGTTTTTATTTATGGTGTAATGTCTGTTATGAGTTAAAGAAATAGCATTTTGAAATACTGTTGTTGGAGTAACATTTTTCTAAATAATCTGTGGAAGGAGTTGTGCTCTAATGTGAGGATAGTTAATGATTAAAAGGATTGTAGTACATGAGTACTGGTGTCTTGTAGTTAATGTACACAAGCAATTTGCCACATGGATATCAAATTAGAAAATAATGCTTTCAAACTAAACTGTTCAAAGAATAGTAAAATGATTAAGATGTGATGCTGTTGTCTTGTACAGGGTAATGATAAATTTGGTGTGTGGCTTCCCTGAAGCAGTGAACTGTGACGTTGCTGCTTTTATCTTACCCTGCTGCAGTGTGTCCTGGTTTGTGAAGGGAGAGGGGTTAATAGAGAGCATCTGTCATTTGTCTGATGGCTGTCTCAGACCTAACGGTTGACAGACTCCATTTTGGATGCAAAGCTGCATGTGGACTGCTGATTGGTTCTTTTTGCAAGGCCCTCAGATTTTTTGCCCCCCAGCCCCTGCCTTGTGAAGTGTCTTGTGTTGCTCATCACTGCTGAGATGTACCAATTTATTGCCAAAGGCATTGAACCTGCTGTGTACATTATTGCCAGATTGGGACTTTGCCAAACCTCACTGAATAGTAAGTGGGAGAGGCAAGACAATGGCTTGGATTGGAGAGAGCAGACAGACTCTGGATGTGAGAAGAGTAGGATGTTTCCCCCTTTCATCTCTCACTGGTGAGCTGTTAACTCAGGTTAAGGTGCAGTGCATACTTAAACTATAGAATAAATGCTTTTGTGTGGCAGCAGCTTTATTCTGCCCAGGGAAATCCATTTTAAATAACAGGCTTACTTCTGTGCTGAACAAGTTTATGGTGAAGGCTGGAGACTGGAGGGAGTTAATAAATAGGCTGTGGTTACTCTTCCCAGATTGGTCAGCAGGCATTTAAAAGGTTTTGGTAACAGGCAAGCCCTGCATGAGACAAGGAAACATTTCTGAATGCCTGTCCCAGTAATTCCTACCAAAGAATTGGCTTGAAAGACACTGAATTTGGGATATCTTTCTCTGACAATATTGAATAAGTAAAGAACAGTGATGATCCAGAATCCCTGCAAAGCTTTCCTGGGTTTTTTGTTTGTTTTCAGACCATATAAGCTGGAACAAAGTGTCTGGGTGTGGGAATTTTTGTTTGTTTGTTTTAATAAGACTTGCTACAACAATGTTTTTGGAATGATAAACACCAATAATATTTTGCTGGTGTGGTAAAACAGTACTATATGACATGATCAATATTAATGTAATCTTAGAAATTAATGTCTGTAAGAAATTGTTATTTTCATGAGTGGTTTTTTCCAGTGCCATACAGTTTTTTTTTACTTGTACTACAATTCATTATACTAATATATTTTTATCGATGTTGTAGGATATAATGTTATATTTGTTGGGCATGTCCAATTTTTATGGCTCATTTAGTAAAATATGAATATCCTGCTGATGACAGAATTTAATATGACAGTCTAGCAGAAAGATTATTCAAGAGCCTATTAGATAAGAATTTGAACTATGCAGTACATGTTAGGTTTCATATTTACAATTGCCTTTGCAATGTCTGAGGTTCACTTTTTGTAGAAATACTTAGTAGAATCTATTCTAACTTATTTCTACCAAGGCTTTCTGCTCAAGAGGCAGTTTAAGGATCCTTTAAAATGGGGAATAAGCTTTCAAAAGTGAACTTCTGGACTACTCTGGTCCAGGTTATTATTTTTATATATACCTCTCACACTGGGGCAGCAAACCTGCAACTGAGTTTAGTAGTTCTGTCATAGGGCAAATATGCTGTAGCCAAATCTTTACCTGATGAATACCACAAAAAAAAAAAAAAAGTTAACATAGTAAAGAAATTCTTTGTAATCTAGCAAAGCCTTCATTAGGTGGATAAGCTCAGTATTTGGTTGAAAGACTTACTCTGTGCCCTGTGCCAGAAAGAATTGATGGATGAAAGCAAGCATCAGTTTTGTGTTTGGGTGAAGGTGGCTGAAACTCATCCCTAGTTGCAGAGTGGTCTCTTAAGAAGCTGGATGTTTTGCTTCAGCTTTTTGAGTGATGTTTATTGGAAAGAAGGCTCTTAATGAGGTGTGCTTAGCAACCTGACACGTATTACTTTGTTATATTAAAAGTTAGTTGATCAGTTTTGTTTTTTTTGCTATACTGAAAGATCAGTTTTCTTTCTATACTTGAAAGAGTGTTGAGGCATTGGAGCAGGCTGTCCAGGGAGGTGGTGGAGTCACTGTCCCTGGTGGCGTTCAAAAAAAAAATGGGTAGACATGACACTTCACGACATGGCTTAGTGGTCATGATAATGTTAAGTAGACGGTTGGACTTGATGATCTTGGAGGTCTTCTCCAGCATTAATAATTCTGTGATAGCACTTCCTTATCTTAACTGCTGTTATAAGTAATTACTAAGAAAATGTTTTGGTTTTCCATGGATGTTAAAGGTATTTTTTAGCTTTCTAAAAATCAAGCCTGCTTAGTGAACTTTAACATACTGTGGGTTAGTTGTCAGTTGCCAGTGTTTCTTAAACTCCTTGTTAGGTCTCATGAAGTTTGATACTTGCAATACAAACGTTTCCGTGTTTTTCATGCAATAATGTAGTTGCATTACATCATGCCTGACTGCGTGGATGATCTGTAATTGCAAAGGGAGTTGAATTATATAGCGTACGCAGCGTGAGCAGAAGGCTGTTGTCTATATTTGTGTTGCATTTTACTGATTTTATTTTTCTCATAAAAAGGCAGGATTTGCTTGATTTTTAACTGCGTTGTATGGCCCTGTAAGGAGTTGTGCCATCAATTTCCAGCACAGCCCGGCCTATCTATCTGCTCAGTGCTGCGCCGAGTGATGGACGGTGCCCCTGTCCCTCCCAGGGACGGTGCTCTCTGTTTCGCTTGAGTCAACTCCGGCGCTACTCTGGCTTCACGGCAAATTGGCTGAAGGAACTAAATTGGCAGAAAGCTAATCCTGGGAGGGGGAGGTGGTGATGGAGCTGGTCTGTATTACTTTTCAGTCTTGTCAGCAATCTAATCCAGTTGACTGCTCATATGGGTGTGAAAGCTGTCCAGTGTCATTAAGAAAGGCAAATGACAATTTTTTTCTCACAGCTTAAACTAACTCTTTCATCCTTATTTTGTCCTTTCTCTACTGAGATTTTTGTGAGATGTGCCTTTTTCACTTGACTAAATTACTGAGATTCCCTTAGTTGTTGAGTTTTTCTTTGTGTGTGGGTTTGTTTTTTTTTTTTTTTTTCCTTTTCAGGTGAATTTCAAACAATTGACATCACCAAAAAAGTGTCTTGATTTTTTTCGTTTTTTTCTGCTTAAGTTATGTTTTAGAGTTTATTCTTCTGTCCTTCTTTTGCAAGTTCTTTCTTTCTAGAAGCCATGGAACCTTTCTGGACTTTAATTTGTGTGTTTTTCCAGAGGAGATAATAACTATCTGACTTTGTCTTTGAAAGTTGGCAGGATAAATCTAGAAGTGTTAAATAATAAAAATAAAAATTACTTTGTTCTCCTTTCTTTTTGGTATGTAGATGCAGTGGCTTATTTCAACCTGATGTTTCAGTTGTTGCAGCAAACCTGGAAGCCTTCTCAAAGTGTTGGTTGCCTAATTTCCAGGTAGTTAGGCTAGGTTATTAATCTTATTCAGTGTATGACTGCCTTTCAGCACTTTCTAAAAATAGACTGCTGTTTGTCTAGTGCTGCTGTACTCTCAGTTGAACAAGCTTAGCTTTGTTTTATGAAGATGGATCCCTCAGTGCATAACTAAGTCTAAAATCAGAAGTGTGCAAATCAGATGCATAATATACACCATAAGGTCTCCTGCTGTGTTTTGCTTATCTTATAAAAACTCTTCCAGTGTTCAGAATTTGAGATCACTTGTGATTAACATCACATACTGATTTACTGCAGAAATCTGGAATTCTTGTTCAAGTGTCACCTTCCTTGAGAGGAATGCTCATTAGCTTTATGTACTTTTTCGCATTGGCAGTTCAGAAATTGTCCCTGGCCTAGCTTAACCTTTTACCCTGACACTTTTTCCTATAAAATAGGACTATACCTCTCTTATTTTTTTTTTTATTTATCTTTCCTATAAAACATGTAAACTCTTAATTTTGGAATTTATAGTATATCTTCGGTCTAGTCATAGAGAATTAGAAGTAGAAAATTATGTATAGTCATAATGTTAGAGATGAAAAAAAATACTTTAATTTTTTTAATTGTTGGATTCTGCGTTTGATGTTATTTAAATTATTTTACTTGTATGAAAAGTTTGAGTGGGTGACAGCCTTGTTCAGAGAGAGAAAAGAAAGTGACTGAGATACTTCATTTTGATAGTGTTTGTGATGATGGTGCAGTTGCCTCGGTTGCCTTAGGTTATGCTTTGTAATGATGAGTGATCACTGGTTTTACTTGACTGGTTGGAATCAAGGGAGTTCAAACATCCTGTCCAGAGTAAGCCCAGTCACAGCAGGTTGGCTGGCGCTTTCCTCAGTCTCCATGACTTCTCAGGTCAACCTGGTCCACTCGAGCACCCTCATGGTAAAAAATAAACTTTGTCATTGAGCTGGAATTTTCTTAGCTCCAGCCTGTGTCCAGTGCCTCTTGTCCTTTTGCTGTGCATCTCTGTGGAGAGTTGGCTTTCTCTTTTTCCTTCCCATTAGGTAGCTGAAGACAGCACCACTTCTGAAGCCTGAACAACCCCAGCTATTTTACTGTCTCCTTACATCATACGCTTGATCCATCTGACTATCTTGACAGCCCTTCACTGGACTTGCTTTCGTGTGTCAATGTCTTTGTTATGCTGGAGAGCCCAAAACTGAATGCAGTACTCTGGCTACAGTTTCATATGGAATTGCCATATGACAGGAAGAGTCACTTCTCTTGATTGCTGGCTAAACATTTGCTAATATGTCATGTGGTTGGCCTTCCTTGCTGTGAGGCTGCACTGCTGACCCCATGTTCAATTAGCTGGCCATTAGGACCCACAGATCCTCTTGAAGAGTTGCTTCCTGGCCAGTCATTCCCCCAGCCTGCACTGCTGCATGGACTTATTTGGTCCCAGATACAGGACTTTGCATTTGCTTTTGTTGAACTTCATAAAGTTCTTGTCAGTCCATTTCTTCAGCCTGTCAGGTCACAATAGCAGCCCTGGCCTCCAGTGTATCAGCTGTTTCCCCCAAGTTGGTATCATCCGCAAACATGCGGAGTACACTTGGTCCCAGCATCCAGCTTATTAACAAAGACATTAAACAGTATGGGATCCAGTACTGGTCACCGAGAGATGCCAGCAGCTAGATTTGTATCGATAGTCATCACCCTTTGACCCCAGTGGTTCAGCTGGTTTTCCTTCCACCACGTTTTAGTACATATCTCCCTTGTCTGGCTGTAAGGACCCTGTGGGAGACTATGTCAAAGACCCTGCAAAACACATTGCTCTTTATTCCCCCACCTACAGAGCCAGACATCTCACTGTAGAATGCAGCTGGGTTAGTTGGGCACAATTTGCCTTTGGTAAATCCATGCTACCTGCTTACCTTCTTGTCAGCATGTAGCTGGGAATGGATTTCTTGGAGATTTGGTCATTAGCCTTTCCAGGGGTTCAGGTGAAGCAGACTAGCCTGTAGTTCACCCAGTCATCCTTGTTACCTGTCTTGAAGATAGATACGATGTTTTTCCAGTCACTGGGAACTTCTGTCATGCCATGACCTTTGAGAGATAATGTAGAGGGGGCATAACAGTGACATTAGCAAGCTTCTCAACACCATCAGATACATCCTGTTTGATCCTGTGGAAATGTACAACCGGCATAAAAGTTCCTTATATGATTATATTTTCCTTGGCAACAAGTGATGTTGCATTCCCCCAGATTCTGTTCGTAGAGTTTGGAATTGGGACATCAGAGGGCAGAACATAGCAATGAAATCTGAAGTGGCATATAAACCCCCACATTAAGTTCTTAATTTTTTTTTTTTACTGTGTTCTTTGTTACTAGATTCCTGTCTCAGTGAGCAGTGGGAGCACGTTTACTTTAGTATTCCTTTTGCTACTGGTGTAAATAAAGAAGCCCTCTTGAAGTACTTCTGCATTGTTTCCTGATGCTATCATACGGACAACATCCTTGGATGATACCTCTACACTAGAAACACTAATTGTCCGTTGTGTGCTTACCACCGTTATCTTACCAGAGAAACTTTCAAAGACATTGAAAAGAAAATGTTTACCATACTTCAAAGCTCTATTCTCCTTTTATCCTCCTCTGTTACTCCTTGTTAATACTTAGAAAATGTTAAACACAGTTTAGCAAATAATCAAACTTACACAGTTCTATGTTCTTGAGTCCAGTCATTCTATGTGGTGTTCTGCACTGTGAGCAACCCAACACATATGAAAGTCCTGAAGGTCAACAACAGTTCTTTCTGAGAATGTGGAGATGATTTTCTGTCTTCAAACTAGAGAGCTTTTATAAATGTTCTTTCTTTACAACCTTTCCATCCAGCAGTGGATGCTCTGTATTTATCATTGGTTTTCTGTTGACATCACATTCTTGAAAGAGCAGGGTTTTTTTATTAGCCGTCTGAGAAATTAAATTGTCTTTAAATGTGAAAGAATGTCCATATTTTATATCTGCTACAGTGGTATCATAGAATTCTACTACTGAACTCTGTGCTTCATGTAGTGCTTCATCTCACTATCAGTTTATGATTACTGCCTATTATTGGAGTGGTTTTGACAGTTTTTTTTCATCTGCAGCTAATTTAGGGAGAGGAAAAGTGAAAGCATCTTTAAAGAAATAGATCTCTAAATTAGTACCTATAAATGTAGGTTAGTCTATGGTTCTGTGCGGAGTTCTTTGGTGTCCTTAGTTCCTAAACCAGCCTCAGTCCCTGGATGCCCCTTACCTCTGCTGTGCTGTCGCAGCTGTGCTGGGATAGTGTGGCTGAACAGAGGAGGGAACTAATATGGTTGAAAAATAACTTTGTCCCTCCCTTGTCACTCAAGGTATTTTTTCCCGAGTTAGTTTCCTTCCCCAGGTTTGCTCTCAGTGAAGCAAGACCTGTGCTGATGTACGCTGGGTGCAGAACAAGAGCAAGAAGTCCCAGCTTGTAGGAAGTGTGAGGGGTGTGTGAACCCATTCAAACAGTGCTGCTGCAGAATGTGAAAATGCAACCTCATTCTGGTTACAGTTAATGTACCAGAGCTGATGGTATCAAAGCTGGAAGATAAAAAGCTGTTTTGCATAGAAGCCTGAAGAAGCCTGCCTGAAAGCATAATGAAGCAACCGAGAAAGTAAAACAATTTAAAAATATGGCTATGTCAGATTTTTATGAATACTTACATCCTCTTAATATATGTGATGACTCTAAATGAGCAGCAGATCAGAAAGCTTAGAAGCATTCTTTTTAATTTACTGAAATACGAGTCTGGATGAAGGCAATGATTCTGAGAACATTTAAATTAATTTGCATTTTTTGTGTGAATGCTGCTGTATCTGATAAGTTGGTTGCAGTTGCAATGGTCTTAAGCATTTTCAAGCTGAGGCTTGTATTATTTCTTTACCAGTGTAACTGGGGAAAAAGAATGTAAGCTTCAGGTCCTTCTGGAAAAACACCTTGGTCCTGAAACAAACCTTTGTTTGATTTAGGTTTCATGTTTCATGGCTCTTGGACACATATAAAGAGATGTGATCTCTGTAGATACAAGAAACGTAAAAGCTTCTGTGTGTTGTAATAGAAACCTTAAAGTCTTTACTGTTGTATTATGAGGGTGATGGGGAGTTCTTTTGGCAATCCAGTGATAGATCTGAAAGGTATTTTTCTAGAAAAATTGATCATCATGTGGCAAGTAAATGCATCTGGCATCTGTGGTGGGTTGATCTTGCCTGGTCACCGGTTGCCTACCAAGCTGCTCTGTCACTCCCCCTCCTCAACTGGACAAGGGGAAAGAAAATATAATGAAAAGCTCATGGGTCAAGATAAAGATAGGGAGATCAGTCATCAACTGGGGAAAAAACCGTTTGTCCTGGGGAGATTAATTTGATTAGTAATAAATTAAATTAGAGTAGGATACTGAGAAATAAAACAACCTGAAGCCTTAAAACACCTTCCCCCCACCCTTGCCTTTTTCCCTGACTCATCTTCACTCTTTGTTTTCTCTCCCTTCCCTTGCAGTGGCACAGAGGGATGGGGAACGGGGGTTATGGTCATTTCATCACACATTGTTTCCTCTACTCTTTCCTCCTCAGGCTCTTCCTCTGCTCCAGTGTAAGGTCTCTCCCACAGGAGACGCTCCTCCATTAACTTCTCCATTGTGGGTCTTTCCCATGGGCTGCCATTCTTCATGAACTGCACCATCATGGGCCCTTTCCATAGGGTTCCGTCCCTTGGGAACAAACTGATCCAGTGTGGGTCCCCCACAGGGTCGCAGGTTGTGCTAGCAAACCTGCGCCAGCATGGACTCCTGGTCCCGCCTGCTCCACCACAGGCTTTCCACAGGGTCATAGCCTTCTTTTGGCATCCATCTGCTCCTCCCCAGGCTGCAGGTGGATATCTGCTTCACCGTTCACCTCCATGGGCTGCAGGGGGACAGCCTGACGCACTATGGGCTTCACCATGGACTGCTGGGGAATCTCAGCTCCGGCACATGGAGCATTTCCTTATCCATCATCACTGACCTTTGTGTCTGCAGAGTTGTTGTTTCTCTCACATACTCTCACTCCTCTCTCCTCTGGCTGCCATTTGTTTCACTTTTCTTTTTTCCCCTAACAATGTTGTTCCAGAGGCTCTGCCATCATCCCTGATGGGCTCAGCCTTAGCCAGCAGTGAGTCCCTCTTGGACCTGTGTGGAACAGGCTCTGTCTGACATCTTCTGGCATCTTTCAGAAGCCACCCCTGCAGCCCTCTGCTACCAAAACCTTGCCATGCAAACCCAATACAGCATCACAGTCATAATGTTTTTCTAGTCAGCTATAATACAGATTTGTATGGAATGATTTGCCTTAACCTGTGAGATACAAGACATACAAAAAAAAATCTTCTAAGATGATGTCTTCTTTTAGGCACTGGTGCTTTGCTAAATACTGTATATGTCACTCCTCACTTCAGTGTTTTAGATAGGCAGAATTTTAAAGGTTTGTTTGGTTTGGTTTTTTTTTTTTTTTGTGAATGCAAAACTTTGTCCTTATTTATTATGTGAACTTTTTTCCTTCTATTTAGGAATTGCTTAACGATGCAGTTGAACAAAAGAAAGATCCTACAAGTATACTTTGTTTTGCAATCCAAAATTTGCTAATTGGATTTTATACAAAAAGACCTTGTGGGGATTTTTAAAATACTGGCTTCGGGATGTGGTTAATAATGCCATGGAAGTTATAATGGAAACTAAAATACAGGTTATTTTTTCAGGACACTTTTTAATTGGCTTTTCAAAAATGACACGTAACGTACCACAGTTGTTTAAAAAAAGCAGTAAAATATGTTATATACACCTGTTTAAGATGAAATTCCATCTAGTTTCTTGTGCTCAGAATTGCTTATCTCCCTTGTTGTAACAGCACCAAAGGGAGTTTTGTAGCTGGAGGAAAAATGATTTGTTATTGCTAATGAAATCTGCTCCAGAGTGCTGCCTTTCATGGGTACGGGTATAGCAACTGACTTCTACTGGCTCAGTATCTTAGGGCCAGTTCTGCTTGTTTGAATATTTTCACCTTCTGGGTATGAATGTGTCTTGATGATTAAAATGGCCTTGATAGTGTATATAGTAAAAATTGCAACATAGCGATTCTGAATTTAATTCTTGCCTACTAAAGTAGTTAGAAACTTAGTTTCTGTGACAGGTGACTTGTTATCCCTGTTTAAAAAAAAAATCATGTATAGAATCCGATCTCAAGAGACAATTCGGATAAAGCAACTCAGGTGAACAGTCTGGCTTATCATGGGGGTATACTTCTGGATTTGCATTTCTGGTAGGACTAAGAATGTGAGAGAGAGAGTGAGAATTGATCCCAAGTTGTATGAACAGCGCTGGGATAGTCTTAGGACTGTTCTTCAAGTGGACAACTGATCTGATCTGTAGCAGTGGACAAAACATCCAACACATAAATGCTTAATTGAAGAGAAGGGCTAGAGAAACTTTTAAGAAACTTTTTGAGAAGGAAAGAAAAGATGCAACCAGAGTGTAAAATATTTTCAGACGGCGTGGGAGTTGAAGACAACATATTGGAGGCTTACAGCACATGCATATGCTGCTTATTTAAATAGACTTCAAAAGACCCCCCCCAAATATTGGCATAGCTAACTAGCAAGGTAAGGTGAAATGCCTGAAACAGAACCTCATACTACTTGAATCTCAACTTTCGTCCAAATGATGAAAATGTAGAATAATAAAAAAAGCTGATGGATTTAACCTATAGTTGTAATGAGGTAGGCAAAATTTTTTTTTAATGGTTAACTCCCCACAGGCATAAAAACTCTCTTTCAGTATTTGTTCTCACTCGGTACAAAAGTTTTTGGAGTATCTGTAGGATCACTAGTCAGCTGAGTTGTAAAAGCAGCCTTGGACAATATAAGGTCATAGCTGAAAACTGGAATTGCTTGCACTCACTTGACAACATTTACAAAGGTCTTCATGCCAGAATATTTCTGAAGAAGGAATGTGGTGGAGTACATGATTCAAAATGAAACATCAGTGGAAGAAATTGCAGTACATTAAGCAAACTAAACAAGGCAGTAGGATCACATGGCATCCATCCAAGTATTTTAAGAGGAACTTGGGGATAAAGGAGCTAATGACTAGTGTGTTACTGGTTGGTTAGCATCATCTTTCTGTTACAGGTAAAGAAGGTAGCTAGTACGATAGTAGCTTTTTAAAGAGACGGGAGGTATTTGAGGACCTTTATGTCAGTGAGCTTTGTGACCATACAAGCCAAATTCTTAGAAATTGCAATGAAGAACAGAATTAATGTCATAATTCCCTCTGTAAAGTCCTTTACCAAAGGTTTTTGAAGAGGCTAAATTGACTCTGGATGAAATGGAAATTTTTATAAGAAACAGATGCAAGCAGAGGGCAGAAATGGTTCATTTTGTTAGCAGAAGGAGTAACTGATTGAATTCCCTGAGGTTCTCTGTTAACATTGGTGCACACATATAAGGTAAAGGGTTTGATAGCGAGGTGACAGCGTTTTGTAGATGTTGCAGACTTTACTTGAGTTAGTAGAATGGCTAGCTATTTAAAGAGAATTGCAGATGCTCAGGTTTTGGGCTATGTGGGTTAAAGTAATGTATGAAATTTAGCATAGGTAAAAGCCAAGTGAATGAGAAATAAGAAAGAGAATTTTTATAGACACTGATTGTTTCTGAACTGGTTCTGACCAGTCATGGATGAAATGTGGAATTATCTAATAATTAATTGCAGTTCTCCATTACAGTGAAAACAGCAAATCTGTTGTCAAGACTTACTACAAAAGGAATAATAAACAAAACAGAAACATGATTCTACTTCTGTAGAAATTCATAACAAGTATACATCTTGAATACTCCTCATAGTGTAGGTATCCTCATTTCAAAAAGAGTACAGTAGAGTAGAAGTTGTTCAGAGGGAAGCATTGAGTGTAAATTTTTTTTTTTTTTTTAAGGCTTGAAACAACTTTTGTGCGAGGAAAAATTAAAGTGGGTCCCCCCCCCCCCCCCTTTTTTTTTAGGCGAATTGGATGGTAGTATATATGAGAAGTAGTAGGAGTGGAAGGTTAGTGTATGAGTGGATTGGTGGGGGGGGGTTTTTCGCGCTGCAG
>JANIJG010003223.1:26482-126638 GCA_024611175.1 Megaceryle torquata
AGAAGGTGTTCAGAGGGGAGACTTGAGGGTAAATTTTTTTTTTTTTTTTTAAGGCTGAAACAACTTTTGTGGGGGGAAAAAATAAAGGGGTTTCCCCCCCCCCCCCCCCCCTTTTTCTGGCTGGGAAAAGCATGAATGTGAAAGAAGACAATAGAGATCTATGTAATCATGAGTGAATAGAGAAGGATTGCTTATTACTGTCTTCCGAAGTACGAGAGCTGGAGGGGCAGATTACTAAGTAGGAGCAAAAGATGCCAGATCGAATCAGGACGAATAAAAGGAGATAGTTACGCATATAATATATAACTAAGCTGAGGTGCTAGCTGCAGTTGCTGTTGATTCTATAAGGTAGGGTTGATTAAAAAAGTGAGCTGGGAGAAGAAAAACAATAGCAAAGGCTGTGCTCAGGAAGTCCTCAGTAGGTGCAAATAGCTGGAGCAGAGGTTGAATATGCAGTAAATATTTGTGTGCATTGTTTATGCTTTACCCTAGACATTTGTTGTTGGTTGTGCTGATTTTTAAAAAAATTTTCTATCAAAACAATGTTACAGTCATTTTTTCTAAATGCATTTCCCACTATTTATAAAAAAAAAAAAAGAAAATACACATCTAAATTATACCAAAATCAAAGCTGCTGTACAGTTTGTCCTGTAGTATTTGTGTGAGAGTGCTCTTAGTCACAATAATTAGAGCTTGGTGTGAACAGTGCCTCACCTTGAGTGTTGGCTCTGTGCTCTGGACCTCCTTCACTTAAGAATACCCCTATGCCATCATTATATGAAAAAGTCCATACTGTTGGATATTGCACTAGATAAATCAGAAGTTTGATGTAGCGTGACTTTCTCAGAAAGTTCAGGTTTGTACTTCATTGATGCTAACACTGAATTTCAGTTGTCATCAGCTGTTAACTCAGGTCAGTGTAAGTTGAATAATAAAAAATTATTATGTTGAAATTGTACTTGGGGCAGTTTGGAACTGTTGCTTTTACGTAGGGAAAAGTTAAATGTGTGCTTGGGTCTTAGACATTTAAATAATAAATGTGAATATCCTTTCTGTGGGTGACACATAGTTCATGTCAGAGAAGGAACCATAAAATTTACAGGTCTCAGTACAACAGTTAAAATCCTTGTAAATCTACTTCATGTCATAATTTTTAATAGTTTGTTAAATTGTTGCATTAGTAATCAAGATGTTGACAGATAGTCACTTGTATTTATTTAGGAAAATGAATCCCCACTGCATTGATTAACCTATTTTGTCAAATCATAAATAAACATTGACATCAACAAAAATACTTGGGAAAAACAGATGCATCTGTTTACTCCTCTAGTTTGTGTTGATTAATAACTCAGCTTGAAATCAAGACTTATCTTAACTTGTTCTCATTTCAGCTTTGGATAGATCACAGTCCAAGAGAGATGGAGGTTTTAAAAATAATTGGAGCTTTGATCATGCAGAAGAAAGTGAAGGAGATGCAGAGAAAGAGTAAGGATACTTTTATCTAGGCTATTGAAAGTTTAAGTGTTTATTTATAAATAAATCGATTTTGAATTTTATTAATAACAAATAATATAATAAAAATTCCAGTGATTAATAAAAATGGTTTTAAAGATATTATTCTATTAATATTTTAACTATTAAATGTATTAATATAAATTACAATAACTATTGCCATATAAAAATGCATTAGAAAGTAAATTTATCTGTGAACATGGGGCTTACAGCACAAAGCACAGTACACTTCTAAGTATTTCAGCTGTCTTTAGAGCTACTGTGTAAGTCTAAGGAACACAGACAAGAAACGTGAACATGCAAAGTAGGTAAATGGAAAGGCAGGGTATCCAGGCAGCTTCAACTTCTCCTTTAGTGGCGATGCTATTTGGTGCTTCACAGTTATGATTAAGGTGCTTCAGTAGCTTTATGCCTACACCAAGATAAACTGAGCTTAAAAGACAGTAGGTTTTTTTCCCCTATGCTTATCTCACTGGGTAGACTTAAGTCTGTTTTCATTCCCTAAGCATTTATTTCTTCACTGAAAAATTATAAAAAGTTTAAAAAGTATACTATGGTTCTCTAGTTAGGAGAAACTGAATCCTGTGGTTAAGTTCAAAAATAATTCTTACGTGAATTTCTATCTTGTAATATTCTGCCAGATATTGTGTCTTGGAAAGGAGACAGGAAAATAGACACATAACCAGGCTTGGGCTGCAGCAGCAGGCTATGCTATAATCTTACAAAAGCATTAAGAAATGTGATGTTTTAGTCAGTAAAAAATGAGTTCAGGAGTTTATTGAAGTGTGTGGTAAGCATAAAGAGCTTTTGTCAAAACAGAACTGTATCGAAAATTAAAAGCACTCTTTAAAAGGTTCTCAAACCAAGGACATTTTAGTTTTGCAAAAGTAAGTTTGCTTTTTTCTTAGCCATATTCCTGGTGCACAGGAATATGTTTTAAGTGTAGTGATAGTACATTTATTTCTGAATACAAGTAAAATGCTAATACTAGTAACTCACATTTGTAAGCACAGTACCATTTTTTCCTTCTAGTAATTTCCTGCAGTTTTCCATTTGTCTCCAGATGATGTTGACTTAAGAACACAGAATGAGAGACGTACAATGTGTAGTGATGCTAAAAAAAAAGTTTGGAAAAATTATTACTGTATCTGATTTTAAGATGGTATTTCTGAGTTATTTTTTTCATTCCTTTCAAATACTCTGTATGTGCAACAGTTTTCCTGCAGCCGCTACTGAAATTTTATTATCTACTTGCATCAGTATTTTTTTTCATAACTTTGTGAATTACACAAATAATTCTGGAAATAGAGATAAAAGAGCAGTTGAAAATTTATTTAAACCAGAGATTCTGCCTTTTTTGCTTACCCATTCTCTGATACCATTTTGGGCAACTTCTCACTCCTTCCAAATAGCTATAGATTTTAAGCTGCCTGCATATTTAATTTTGGTACCACTTGGGGTTTTTTAGTCTTACTGGCAGTGTAAACTTTGAGCATATTGAAATAATTAGTGTATTTTGCTTTTCTGATATGTCTACTTTGTATAAAAAGAAAATATTGACAGAAGAGAATCTTTAGAAAACAAATGATTTGACAGCAAGTTGTCCTTTTCTTTCTAAATTCTCTTTACTCTTCACAGAACTTTTCAAAGATTAAAAGTTTTAGTTCATAGAATTATTCCAGCATAAAGCTTTGTGTCACCCCAATATTTGGAGTATTCTATGCAATAAATTTTTATTCTGGCAATTAAAAAAAAAAATAAAAATTGAGCATCATTGACTATGGTATGCTGATATTTGCTGGTAGTGATCGTAGCTTAGCTACATTTGTGTGGAAAAAGCTGTAAATCTGAAGTTGAGGCACTAGCATTTGTGTCTGACCTTATCACAGCTTTTTGCCCTCTTAATGGCAGATACACAATAAGTTTGTTTTGAACTGGCCCAGGAATAACATTCCAGCACTTAAAGAGTTGGCTGTATTCTTGTATTACCCCATGAGACCCCTGCTAATGTTGTTGTTCAGTACTGGATGTCTGCTTGGATTATCTTTCCTCAGTGAGATGACCACAATATATGTGGCTAATGACCTCTACCAAAGCAACTTCCAGAACAAGTAGATTATTTTAAAACAAGTGTGTCATTTAACTTACTTGGGGAATTAGATAGGCTGTGTCATAATGATAAGGTGTCAAGTAATGAACACAAAAAGAGTGAAGAACATTTATAAACTGGAGAAGATATGGAAAAATAAATGAACACCCAAGACAATATATGCATTTTTAACTGCTGCTAGAGTTGATACTAGACATGGAACTACAGTTAGGGAAATTCAAAATGGTAATTGACAAGTATCTTATTCCAAAGTGCCTCAGGTAATCTTAAGTCCCCTTGAGAAAGTATAAGTAATTTTTTTATTTATATATTTTTATTTATTTATTTATTTTAATTTACAAGAGTTGATCTACTTATGATAGCAGTCAAGATCATAGCAAGTGACTCAAGACTTCTCTTGCTTTGTACTTGGAGATCACACAGGAAAAGCACCTTTATGTAGAATATGGGAAAAAAAGGACCAGTTTCAGATTTACACACTGAAGCATGTGTAGACCATCACAGAATAAATTTTGTGGTGGTTTTTTTTAATATGTCTCAGTATGCCCCTCACTGTTTTTGTAAACTGATAGGCCCAGTCTTCTCTTTGCTGTCATACTGTTTTTTTAATACTCTAGACTTGGGCCTTCTGATGAAATTTTTTCAGTTAATAGCTGTATCAAAAAAATGAATACAAAAAAATTGATCTAATTTATTTGCACTCTGATACCCTTTGAGAACTAAAATTTTCTTTCAAAAAGTTGTAACTTTTCCCCTTTTATTTATGGGAATAAACTGTTTGTTCACTTGTATTCCTAACTAGAAAAGCACTGATACTTTAAAAAAAAAAAAAAAAAAAGTAATTCTGATTAGCTTTTTTCAATGATTTTTTCCTTTTTATTCCTTTCTCAAAAAAAATCTCCCTATTTATATAGATGTTTTAGGGTTTTTTTGTGTCCCTGTTAGTAAGGCACCATGGCCTTTAAACTGATAACTTTTAGTTCAGAGCCTCAATTCTTCATTTTTAGCAGTTTTAGTTAAGATTATTTTTAAAAGATGGCATTGTGCCCGAGTTGAATAATATCACTGCCTCTCTTGAGCCTCTGATGTGCTGCATACCACTACGTTGTTTAAAATAAGGAATGTACACAGTGTGCTTTGAGGGGAAATACATCCTTCTCCTGTTTTTATATGTAAGAGTTTTTAGTAAGAAATTCCAATTACGTTTGAAACGTGACTAAATCAGTTGGAAGTTGATAGAAATGTGCCTGAAGTCCACTGGACTGATCAGATCAACAGAAGTTTAAAGTTTTGGCTGCTTGTAGATAGGAGTAAAAACATGGTCTTTTAAACTGAGGTATCTTAACTAGATACTGCATAATTCTTAATGTTTTAAAATATTAAACAAATGGTAAGTGAAAAGTAAACAATACTTATTATTTTATTTACTTATTATTTTAATTTATACCTAAATTTGGATGTGTAATTATGAACTACCCTTTGAAAAGAACTCTTGGTTATTAAAAATAAATAAAAAAAAAAGAAGTAATTTAGGTAAAAACTTTCATGTGTTATAAAATTTTAATTCGAGTCTTGAAAAGATAGAAGTTACTGTTCTATTGTGAATATCTTTCTCTCTGATTCCCTGGTTAAAAGTGGCAAAGTGTAGAGGTATAGCCTCCTCCAGCAAGACCACTTGAGGCTTCATTTCAGTAGTGTTAAAATGTTATTGTCTGGTATATGGGAGTGTGGTATTGTAGGGGTTTTTTTCCTGTCTTTATAAATTGCATATCTTAAGTAGGCAGCTGTAAGCATGTGATACATGAGCAAATAGACGTTACTCAGTTGCTATGTATTCTGTTCTCTGGAAAAAACCCAGCTTTTCTGGTACTGATGCATGTACTTTGCATTCCTTAAAATTTAAAAATACTGTTTCTTAAAAAAAACCCCAGTTGATTTCCAGATACTTCTCTAGTCATGTCATCTTAGTTGCATCATAAGTTTTTCTTGTTTGGTTTGATTTGAGGATTTTTTTCAGTGTTTTGTTGCTTTGCAGTCTGTTACCTTTATTTCTCACCCACCCAAACACCCTTTGGTAAAATAGTTGCAGTATTGTGGCATCTTGAAGCCCTAGAAGTATAGCCACTGTACGAGGGCATTTTGACTTCTGTATGATCTGAAGCTGAAGAAGGAAAATGTATTTAGAAGCAAAATGATATGGCTAGATAATTTGATTGACAGTAGGCGAATGCCAGAACTGCAGGTGCTGTAGGTTGCTGTTCACAGAATCGCAGAATGTCTTTGGTTGGAAGATACCTTCAGGGCCATCTAGTCCAACCTTTGACCCAAAATGTTCATGTCTGTGCTGCAGGGTTTTGTTTATTCTTTTGAATCTGGAAAAATTCTGTAACTGTTAAACTCATTGCCTTCTGATGAAGGGTTGAGAAAGCTCAGTGAGCCTCCCTTGAAGGAATAATTTATCCTGAAAGAGAGTTAAAAAACCATGGTACAGTATGTTAAAATTTTAATATCCCTTCATAGTCTGTTCAGTGCAACTATATATTCATCTTTGTGACACTTTATGTTGGAAATCAGTGATGATCCACTGAACTTCTTATTTTACCATGTCACACCTAGAATTGTTGTGGTCTATAAAGAAAAGGAAGATGCACCAGTGCCACTGGCTAAGTGTTGACATTTACATCATTCTTCCCACATCAAAACCAACTGTATGCACAGTCTTGCCTCCTGAAGTTTTAGGGTCTGCAATTCACACCTTATGAATTGAGAAGTCTTTTGTTTGATGTAGGGTCATCTGTATTGCATAAGGAGGAGAAACAAATTGTAACATGAAGAGAAATCTTGTGCATGGAAGGAGGGTTTAGGGAATTGGAGGGAGAGGGTACCGAGTGGTTACTTTCTTTATAAAGAGCTAAAGTCAGTATGCATATTGCAGTCAACATGTCACATACTTGACATTGAGCAATTTTTCAACCTTCACCCCTATCATTTTGCTTCTGTAGCTGTTCCTTTGGAACTCCTACCATAACTGCTTGTATTCTTAAGTAATTTCTGCTTAAATTATCTTAATTAACTCCCTCCAGAACTGTGCAATTACAAGTTGGCTAGAAGTTGTATTGTTTTGTTTCAGCCAAGACAGGAGTAACCTTATCAGGATTGATTGAGACAGAATTACCTGCAGGTTGCTTCTCCTGGAAGCAAGAATGTGTTAGCCTGATCTAGATTCTATCAGTATAAAATGTATGACTGGGTTTTAAATTTAAATACTTAAGAATCTACGAAGATAATTGCCTACTACTGAAAAGAGTGCTTTTTCAGAGTATCATGGTGTGGGTATCTTTTTTCTTCTTTTTTTGTAATGGTTGAAGATTACAGACATAGAAGTACTAAAGAAACACATTTTAATGAGCAGTGGAGCCAAACTGAATGTGCTATTTTTAGGAGATGTATTTTGGCAGTAATTGCTACGGGATAAAATTCAGTTATGTGTGAGTTCTTCTAAAGCACTGTGAAGTTTGCAGTTTTAAACTGCATGTTTGAACACTGATATGCATGAACAAACTAAGACTATATTTTATGGGTTATTTTAGTATTTGACTTAATTTATGCATACTTGTATATAGTCTTTCATGATGTCAGCAATACTGCTAGAACAATTTTGAAGGTTCAGTGATACTCTCCGTTTTGTAGTAACATATTTTTAATTTTGCTTTTTGTGAAATAATTGAATGTACACTTTAAGTTGAGGTTCATGTAATACGTCTGGATCACTATGTTGCCCACTTTATGTTCGTCATATTTTAAGCATATATACAATGTGTAAGTGATGCATTTGAATTTAAAGAGGGAAGGCACATAAAGCTCTTTGCGTGTTTAAAATGTTTTGCTCCTGTTCTGCTGCATTACAATATATCTGCTTTTCTCTCCCATGCTTATCTAGTGAGGCAAATCTGCTCAGCTTAGAAGACAGTGATGGGCCATTCAGTCACAATGAAGAAAGAAAGGTAAGTACTCTGTTTATCTCGTGTTGAAATGTTATCTTTAAAGCCTGCTAGGTTCTTAAACACTGTTGCATAGTCACCTCTGAGATGTTTGTGCAAGGTGCTTAAGCTTCTGTCTGCTTACTATTAATGCTTTTGTTCCTCTTAATTGTATATATTTTGTTGTTTGTATAGTATTTTGAAAATATGAGCATCAATATCTATAAGTTTAGACAATTATCAATAATTGAGATTATATTTTTTAATTAAAAAAATATAAATCATTGTATCCCATGATCACTTACTCTTCCCAGGTCTGTATCCATATATGTATGTGTATATCTATATATTTAAGGATGAAATACGTAGGTAAAACCCATGCTTTTTGTGGTGGTGTTTGTGGTTTTTGCTTGCTTGGTTGTTTTTTTTTCTTATGTATGTTGAAATAGCTTACAACTACAAGATGCTTCATAATATTTTGAAAATATTCATACTTTATTTAGTAAGGAATCCTAGGGAGTAAGGGTACCTTTTGCATGAACTTAGATACAAAAGCAGTCTGAAAATGAAGCCAAAGTAATATTTATATGAATAATTTGTAACTTGATTTTTCCTTTTAACTTTTAGACAAGTATTTTTATATATTTCAATTCTGTTGTTACAGTTACTTCGTTGTCGGCCTGGAGCTGTTGGCACTAGTGGTGATTCCATAAAAACGTATGCAAGGCGAGGCAAAGCTGGAGGCTTGAGATTTTTTAAAGGGAATTCAATTGGCCTCAACATGATGGGAAATAGCAAGAAACTGAGGTAATGCATTTAGGTTTATGTTTACTTACTTGATCGTTGATATAAATCACTGCTAAATGAACAGAACTTGTAGTACAATTGCATTATCTGCTGTGCATTTTAAGAAGCTGTGCTGTTCTGTGGCTATGAGCAGAGATAGAAAAAGATTATCAGAGTTAGAGCATTCACTACAATACTTTTTCGGTGCCTTGCCAATGTTGTCTGCATGTGCAATTGTTTCCTCTGCGCTGGTAGAAAAGCATTTCTAACATCATCAAAAATTTCTTCTTTCTGTGACTGTCAATTGCCAAGGTTAACTTAGGATACACTTTTTTTTGTTCTCCTTATTGGAAAATATAATTTGATTTAGGAATTGTGGACTACTTTTTTAAGGGATTCAGCAAATATCCATACTCCTACATGATAGCTTGAGATCGTCCCTTGCATTGAGAGCTGACAGGATCAGTGTTTGAGCATTCTGTGCTGTACTTGCTTGTTACTCCTGTCCCTTGCTTGTAACAGACTGATCTCTGTATTTAGAATACAATAAAAAGTGATAAATTCATGTAACATTCTCTAGGAGTGTTTCATACTGATAAAGTGCTCTCAGTTTTCTGTCCTGCAAAGGTAATCAAAGTTCTTAAGATAGTTAGCTATAGTTGGGCCAGTCATCAAATACCTAACCTGTGTGTAAGCTGTATGAGGCGTGATGTCCTTGTCTTCACTTCTGCATGCTGATCCATAGACCGTTGTTGGTTAGTGGGCCTATCTTGTCACAGGGTCACTTGAGAAAATAAATCCTTGGAGTTCTGTGTGATGTGTGTACTTTCCTGCAGTTTGGATCTTTGAGCCTAACATACAGGGAGCAAAGCCAGAATTTCAAGTCTGCACTGGTTGTCCGTCAGTTTGATAGAGAAGAACAAATACAATAACTGTACATACTCCAGTCAAAATAAGGACTCTTCTTGCCTTTATGTTGCAGTTGTAACCTATCCTCACATAGCTCTTACCTTGTTGAATTTCAGACCCTAGGTGACCCTTAAGCTGCTATCTTAACCAAATGCGATACAGACCACTATTTTTCTGTAGCTTCTGGATGGTTTTAAATTCATGCGTGATCTTAAAAAAAAAACAAAAACAAAAACCAGAAAACAAAACCAAAACCAAACAACAAACAAACCCAAACCAAAATTAATCCCCACAGAGCCTCAATTTTCTGATAAAAAGAAGGCCAGTTAGGAATGTTTTCTTGTTAGGGGCTACTGCTGTAAGGACCACATAAACAACACTTTAGCTTATTAGGTGAAGGGGTCAAGCTCCTGAAATATTTCACATACCAACTCTTCTGTCACTGATGATGGGTCTGTGTTTGCATTGACCTGGAGTTTTGTTCCCAAGGATTGGGGCCCAACAGTGCTGGTAAAGAAAGAGGTGAAGAAAGCATTGAGAACCTCTTTCTTTTTAGTGTTGTTGGTGACTAATTCACATCTCCTGTTTAACAGTGGGCCAGTATTTTCCTTCTGTTTCTGCTTGTTGTTTATGTACCCGAAGAACTGTTTCTTGCAGTTTTTGACATCTCTGGCCAATTTCAATTTGAGATGAGCTTTTGCTTCTCTAATTGCATCTCTACACACCTTGGCTATGTCCTTGTCATTCTTAATGGATATTTGCTTTTCCATCTCTGGTAGGCTTCTGTCTTGATTTTGAGCACACTGAGCTCACAGTTAAGTCATGGGGGTCTCTTGCTTTGCCTACTTTCCTTACTTTTGAAGGGGATGAACCGTTTTTGTGCTTCCAGGAGAGCGTTCTTGAAGAACTCCCAGCACTCACTACCTCCTTTATCTCCCACAGAATACCTACCAACTGAGCTCTTAAAGAAATGAAGTTTGCTCTCTAAAATCTAAAACCTCTGGTTTAGTACTAACCTTTAGTGTGCTCAGCAGGATCTCAGACTCCGCTGCACAGACAGAGGTATGACAAATCAGGTTTCCTTGTTTTGTGAGTTGTAAGTCCAGCAGAGCCTTATTCCTGGCTGGCATATCAAACACAAGTATGATGAAGAGGTCCTTTACTCATTCCAGGAACTTGGTGGATGACAAGTGAATTGCTGCGTTCTTCCAACTAATACCTGGGTAGTTGAAGTCGCCCATAAGAACCAGGTTCTGTTGACCCAAAGCTTGCTTAAGTGACCCAAATCTTGTTTTGTTGGCCTTATTGTCTTGAAGATCAGTAGCAGGTGCCTACTCTGAGATTCCCCCTTGAAGACAACCACTCTGATCCTGACCCAGAGATGTTTAGTAGGGCTTCCACAATTGCTATAGTTGACTTTTATATATTCAGGGTTCTCTTTAACATATAGTGCAGCTCCTCCACCTCTTCTCACTTGCATTCCCTCTTCTTACCTTGCATTCTTTTTGAGGCTTAGTTTTGACAAATAACAGTGAAACTTTCACTGATGAGTAAAATTCATGACTTCATGAATTAACTTTTCTGATGATTCTGTCTGCACTGTCTATGTTCTAATCAAAAAAGAGATTATAGAGCAGGTTGTGTTTTACAGATGTCCTACTTGGAATCATAACTGATGCCAGATGAAGTATTTAAGTGTCATCTAGAACAGTCTGCTTTGACTCGAATCTGATCACCCAGCAGGCTTTGATATTCTATTCCAGCACCTACTGGAGTTTCTTGCTACTTGAGTGTGAGGCAGAAAGCAGAAGCACTGCTTAACAGGTTTTTTTTGTGCTGCAGGGGCACAAGACTTAGAGTTTTCCAATCATAATAGTTCAGCAAAGTGCAGATTCAACAAATAAAATGATAAAACGTGAGCTTAGATATGTTTATAGACTTGCTTGTTTGTTCAAGTCTTAAGCATTTGAGAAGGCATTCCTGCACTCTGCTTGTATTTTCTTCTCTAGTATCTCTTTGAAACACAAACGGGAAGCCAGAGAGGATTTGAGACACCCTAAAGTATTTAGGGCAAGTAGCTGTCAACTTTATTTCTCAGGTGAGAACATTAAACAGAAGGTTGAGTGCAAATTAGTCTGGATGATGACTGACTAGCTGGAGCTGCATACTTACTTCTGACTTGGAAGCATGTGGCATGCATGTGTTTACCTGTCAAGAGGTTGGTGATTGAATGGGATGCTGTTAGGATAGTTTTGAGGAGTTCATATTCTGGAAAAGAGAGTTTTACCATTTGGTTTGTTTGATAGGTCTTACTCTCTTATGGTCATGGTTATGTTATGATCAGTCAGATCATAACAGTCATTTTATGATTGGTCAGAAATGCAGATTAGGTTATCAGCTTTTTTGGGAATTTTGGTACTTTTAATTTTTATTGTTCCTAACAGGACAAACAGCAGGAGCAAAACCATTCAGTAATATTTCTGAGTGTCCTGGTCTGAACCTTGACAGTGAGAAATACTGAATCAATCAGAATGCTTTTCACATAAGTGGGTTTTTTTAAAATGTAATTAATTTCCAGGAAATTTTATAATTGAAGTGGTTTATTTCTGTAATTTGAAACAGTTTGCATTTTCCATATGCTGTCTGTTAAAAGTTGCGTGTTTTTTGAACATGTCAAGTGTAGTATTGTGTGTCCTGTCACAGAAGTGTGTGGGATAATTGTTAGGGTGTAATGGTCTTTGAAGGAGTACTATATTATTGATCTATCTTCATATCTGCTTTTACTGGAGAGAACAATGGTAAGTCTTATTTCCAGAATTACTTGTTTTATATATTAATGAGATTAAAGTGTCAAAAGGCAACAAATGAAGAAAACAAAGAAATGCTGAAAGACATTGGTGAATATACTACCTCTGTGCAGAGTCCTGCTGCGGTATTCGAACACCCAAGAACCATTCTCCTTCGTTTTGAGATGTGTTGTTTCTGTTACCAGCCACCTTACATCCGTACATGTTCCACATTTATTTTCCCTTATGAGTAGTAAATGAGGGAAATTCCTGAATATGCAATTCAATCTGTTCACATATTAGCTTCTCAATGTGACTTAAAGGACATAATATTATCCCTTAATAAAATGTATAGATGGAAGTATAGAATTAATTATAAGTGGTTATAATTCATTAAAAAAGGTAGTGTCTTTTTGAAATTATGGGATTGAGTGAGTTACACTGGTTCAGTCTTTTGGGTGGTGATAAAATTAAAACTTTTTTTTTTCCCCTGGGAAAGTTTATATTCTTATTGGTCAGTGATTTTGAGACAATGTTTTTATGCCTGTCAGAGGATCCTAACAAGATGTATTACTGATTCAGAAATAGTTAATTGATTTTCATTTTTGTATGGCTGTCATGATTTTTAGGTAAGACAATGTAGAAATAATACAGTAGGGTCTTAAACCATTTTTTTTCTGTATATTTGCAGTGAAAATACTCAGAATATGTCTTGTCCTGTAACTGTAGTACATGGTAGACGTTTTCACCATGCGCATGCACAGACAGCAGTAGTAAAGACAGCAGCTCAGAGGTAAGACTACATTTCTTTCTCCAGATGTTCCAACTGGAAATAGTTCTGTCTAGTTTTATATGTAATGGTTTTCATTATGCTATGAAAGTGTTTTAAGGAAACATAAGTACTTATATTGTCCGTTCTTGATCATGAGCTTTGATCTTAATTTACTGAAGATTCATAAAGTTACCATTTAGGGCTTATATAGTCTTAGAATTTTCAAATTTTAAAGCACACTGACATGTACTCAGTAGGAGAGCACCGGCTAATATAAATACATTTAGAAAATACTTTGAAATGGACATAGTATGCAGTAGAAATTCATAAACTGGCAGTGTGATCATCAAATACTAATTCATGGGAAGTCCAGCTTGAGTAAAATCCATCTAAAGATTTCGTTCTAGATATGTTTATCATTTGTAGTTTTAAATGCAGTATGAAACAAAAACTAGGACATCACACAGTAGCAAGGTTTTGCATTTATATAAATAATTGTTAGAATGGACAACTAGAAACTGGGGTATCTTAGCTATGCTGAATAAAACTTCATTGTTTTGAAAACTTAAAACTATATTAGACTCGTATAAATTGCAGGGTTGCTTTTAAATTTTTTTTTACAGGCTTTTCACACCCAGTGTCTGTCATAGGAGCTTACCATCACTATAAGAAATTTTCTTTCAAAATTTGTCCATTCAGACCTCTTATCTGTGAATTGTATGCATTTCCACTAGCCCATGAGTGCTTTACCCTGTCAGTATTTTGTAGGGTCCTTCTTCTGCACACATTTTTTCCTCCGTGTTTTTTAGTGTAGACTTTCGGGCATGGTGGGGTCACATGTAGGCATCATCTTCATTCATCCTGCTTCCCTCACTTTCATTTGGTTTCCTCAGAAAAACAAAGCTCCTATACAAGTGTAAATGAATGATGTGATCCAAAGGATAACCTGACGTTGAAGAAACAGACTGAAAATGGATTTTGTAGTCCTGTCCCTGAGGACCTACACCATTGTTGCTTCCTTCCATTTCAAACTGTACCATCATCTGTAAATGGAAAATAGCTTGGGCTTTTCCTTCCCCTTAGTAATAGCGGATACAGTAGTAGAGATCTCCCTTTTCTTACATTTCTTCCCATCATTGCAGGGCAAGGATGACTAAGGAGGTTTGTCAGAGTTTTTCCCACTACTGAAACTGAAAGAGGAGGTTTATGTTATTAGTGTCATTTAGGCTGAACAGGCTGTACTCTTTCCTTAGATGTAGTTCTTTTTAGAATATTTTTGTTTAGTATCCTATTGAGAAAAGCATGGGGCAACTCTAAGCATTCATGCCCTTACCCTTCACATTTAAAAATTTTTTTTGTAGTTCTCATTGATAAAACATTGATCTGCAGTACCAATTAAAATGATTTGAAGTAAGTGAAATCATGTGAGACTGGTCTTTCTTGGATCTCTGAACATTGACCTTAATAACGTTAGTGTACTTCATTAAGCTTTTTTGTAACAGAGTTCTTTGAAACAGCCAGGCAACATGAATTCTGCATATCTAGTTAAGTGCAGTAGGCTTCTCCAGCATGCAAGACAGTCTTCCCAGAGATTTTTAATCTTGAGGGAATGTTAATCTTACCTGCTTGCTTTTCTTACCTGTTTGCTTTTCTTACCTGTGGGACTTGCTTCTTTATAAGCCTACAATATAATGTGAAAGAAAAAAAAGTAATGGCTTCCTATGTGTAACACACAGAAAGAAAACTAATGCCTAACATAGGCAAGATGAATACTGAATGAAGTAATTGAATAGTAGGCATCTTGGATGTTTCTAAATATGTTTTCTTTTAGAGTGGTTATTGTAGTTCATTTACATTAACAACAGACAATTAACTCTAATGCTAAGAATATTTTAGGAGTTTCAAAGGCAGGAATTAGTCATAACAATTCCAAGCTATGTTTTGCTACTGGAGGATGTGAGAACCAGCATGATCTAAATGACTGAGAGTGAGCTTTACAGAGGAACTGAGCAAAGGATTTTTAGTTCCAGTATCTTTTGCCATTGACTACTTTTTAAAGCCTTCTGTATCTGTTTCTGAGTTAGAGGATTGAAACATAATAATACATGGCATCCTGTCATACTTTTTTGTGGGTTTGGGTTTTTTTAATTAAAAAAGAAGCATCTGAAGGCTTCTTGATATGTAGGTTTATGAATGAGAAGACAATAGTTGTTAGAAAAATAAATACCTAAAGTAGGACTATAAAGATGTTCGTAATACAAAATTTCAATGCATATTAACTGGGTAATTTTTTTGGTCATATACTTTTAGCTGTTTGGGAATTGGTTAATTTTTTTTTTTTTTTGTTAGTTTTTACTGACATTAGGCAGTAGTTGAGTTTAAAAGTAAATTCTGATCATGTGTCCTCAGAAAGGAATATGTGGGGAGAATGTGGGTGGAAGCTGAGAATAAAATTCCAGGTACATATCAAGACAAAGAAAAGCTGGTAGCATGTAAATTGAGTTCTAAAGTGTTGGGGTGATTTTTTGTTGCCTGTAAATTAATACAGAAAAGTTGTATTCTTTCAAATTGTTTGCATTTGTAGAATTGATTTATGGTGTGGTGGTCAGTAACAACATGGGGAAAATAGTTTTAATTAACTAAACATACTGTTCTTAAACATACAGTGGATTATTGAAAGGATAACCAAAAATAAAAACATGATTAAATTAGTTATGAGCAGATTGAGTCCTTGGCACTGACGTTATAGATTGTTATTTACACTAGGTGCTTTGAGTGGGAATGGTGTCACATGGGGCAAGCTAATTATGAAACTCTTGTAATCTCTTTCAAGATGAATTTGGTGTTTATGTACTGTATTTCTCCCCTCTTCCAGCTTTTTAGAACATGCATGTTAATTTAAATTCTGTCTGAATATATATTTTACTCATATTTAAAATATAATATTCCAGTACAGCAAAACTGGACATTTAAAAATATTAATATTATTCATGGTTTTCCAGTCAACTGGGGATGAAATTAAAATTTGTTCACTTTGACACATCAGATTTTCGTTTACCGTTTGGCCCGATGTAGTTGGTTCAAGCTACTTTGCTGCTTTTAGTGGCTGCATAGTTCTATCTTGTGCTCTTAACTGACTGTTCTCTAAGACTTGGCATTGGAATAGCATGAATGTACAGCATGTTTAACAAATATTACGCATGAGCTGCATGAAGCAATTCATACCGACACTGCTCATTATAGTTCCTAGGTCTGTCCAGGATTCTTATATCTTAGTATTTCTGAGATGGAAAAGTGACAATTGTTTTAAATGTATTACATTAATATGGGATTTAGTGGACTTGATAGTGCTAGGTTTACAGTTGGACTTAATGATCTTAAAGGTCTTTTCCAACCTAAAAAATTCTATGATTTTAAAACAAGCCAGGCATCTAATGTAATGATAGTGTGTGGTATCAGGCATTCTGGAAATGATGTTCTTCCCTTTAAGTTTCCTTAGCATTAAAATTTACAGTTCTTAACAGTGTGAGTTTTTACAGTGCCTGTAAACCATTAGTCAGAGTTACTTATTAACTGTTCCAAGGATAGAAAGATATGGATACAGCTTCATATGGACAAGGTTTGGATCTGACTGGATTTACAAACTGAGATGTGACCTGTACAAACCCAGTGTTGTTTGTAAAGGCTAGCTCCAGTTGGAAGAAAAATTTTCCCCACTTTCATGCAGCATTGGCTGATTACCCCTACCCCATTCTTAAATTGCACTGGTTACATTGAGTTTTGAAGTTTTTACTCTCCTCCCAGGGCACTGTGGAGATTGAATGTCTTTTCGTATGGCACTAGGTAGGACTATCAGGATTACCTTCTTACCTGGTTTGCTTTCAGTCCTCTAACTCTGTTATCCAGAGGAACAGCAGAA
Source organism: Megaceryle torquata (assembly GCA_024611175.1). NCBI lineage: Eukaryota > Metazoa > Chordata > Aves > Coraciiformes > Cerylidae > Megaceryle > Megaceryle torquata. The sequence goes on from JANIJG010003223.1 coordinate 43,257, forward strand.
AGTTTGCTCTATTTTTCTGAGTATTCTGTTTGTGAAAGGGAAAGGAGAATGAGTTTATAGTACTCTGTAATATCATTGTTTAATTTCATTGAAGTAAAACAGGAAACAGTTTGAATTTAAGTTTTAAAATAATGTTAGTGTAATGCATATATGACAGAAGTTTGTTAGGCTTTTGATATTTGGAAGGGACAGCCACATAGATTACAAGCTTACAGCATTCCACATTGCAAGTTACGAAAAGGCAGGAGAGATAGAGATAGTGTTTTCAGGTTGTCTTTGTGCTGTGCTTAGTTAGATCTATTTTTATATCAGTCTTGGTATACAGAGGACCTGAGTTGTGAGCACCAGCTACATTCACACATGTTAAAGGCAGATGCTTCTGAAACTAATGGCCCTATTCTTAAAATGTTTTTTGAGATTCGTTTTAGCCAAAAGCTCAGGAAGAAGAGGCTGGTTGCTTCTGTTGAGCCTTCTCTATCCAGTAGCTGATTGCATGTGGTCTCCTAAATATTTAAGTAGTGCTTTCTGATCTCCCCCCCCCCCCATTTTAAACAACTGGGTTTTTTGAATCATTGGAAACAAGCTGTTAGGTTAATTTTTTTCATCATCGTCTGCATGGCAAGTCAGGCATTGGAAATGAGGCTTGATCTTCATTCACATACTAGGACTCTGTTGTGTCAGGGTCTACATTACAGTGAATTAAGTGAGATGACCAGATTGAGTTCAGAATTAATAAAATTTTACACAGAGAAAAAGAGGCAAGACAGTGTAGCATTTATACCACTGACCATTGCTGTCTGTGAAGTAATGTTTGTGCATTTATAATTACTGTTACAAAAATTCTCTGATAATCTCATTTGAAAACTGGTCTGGTGAGTGCAAGAGACAATGAAACAGTTACAGTGCATATGTAATAACTTCTGAATTTAGTGATGTGCAAAACATGTGGGGCTTTGCATCTTATGTTTTTTTTTCTTTTTTCATATTTTAAGCAATCTGGACCGAAAGGAAAGGTAAGTTTACTGTTGATGAAATGAGTATGGCAAAGACCATTAAGAAAATTAACTGAATAAGTGCTTTATCAATGTTAGTTAAAGAATATTCAGTCTATATCTGCTCACGTGTGGGGGTGGTTGGTTGTTTTTGTTCTGGTTTATTGGGGTTTTTTGTTTTGTGGGGGTTTTTGTGGTTTATTTTTGTGGGGTTTGTTTTGGTTGTGTGTGTGTGGTTTTGTTTGTTTGTTGTTTGTTTTGGTGGGGTATTTTTGTTTTGTTTTTTGTTGTTGTTCACTTACTCCTTTTTACCATAAAAAGGACCTTTACATCCATCTCTAAATAATGCTATATTAATGGGAACTTTGGGTACATTTCCAGTGGAAATGTATCTATCTATTTATATATGCTATGTGAATATAGATAAACTTTAACATACTCTAGAATTTAAGAATTTGCTGCAAATTCTTTTGTAAAGCAGCAAACTTTCTGTAATAGAATGGTTCTGAAGCATATCCCAGGGCCTGTAATAGCTTTCACTGTCATCTCAGTTTGGTTTGAATATAATTAAAAGTTGTTGCACTACTGTATATATTGTATTCATGAAGTATATATGTTAAAGCAGTTAACAGCAAAACCAGGCACACTGTATTTTCATTGCTCATTTTGCACGTATTTTTGCATCTGTTTTACTACTGTTCATTTGTTGGCAATATGAAATGCTATACATTTGTTTTTCTTCCTATATAGCTTAAGTTTACATATTAGTGGAAATATTTTGTTGCTAGCAATTTGTTGAGATTTTGTAAATATCCTGTCTGTGCAAGTGTTTTTTGGCAGCATGTGCTGAATGTCAGGTTGAATTGTTTAAACCATGTATGTATGTTTAACCAATAATGATACAAATAATACAGAAATCTAGTATAGATCTGTTCTTTGTGAATCAGGATTTTCTAGATATATTTCAAGTTCAGTAGTAAAATCAAACCTTTCTGGTTTACTGTCTTTTGTTATTTCTTAGACATACTCACCAGTTAGTTTGGGCGCCCTAGGAAGGGATTAATAATCCTCTCACTGCCTGGGCTTTGAGTTAATGTATTTTTTCCTCTTTTTCTTTGTACTGCATTTATGTAATTAGCTAGCCATTCAGTTATTAATGCTTTTAATTTGGCACTGTAGATCATACAAGACTAGGGTTGAGTTACATGCTGATGATCTTAATTTTCCTGTAGGGACACCTGCTGCTTCCTAACCCAGTACTACTGGATATGTTCTTTTTTTTTCCTTCATTGCTTTTTGTTGTTGTCCTAGCAGGGGAAGATGATTTAGGCAGGAGCAGCTAAATTTAGTTTCAATCATTAGCATTGTGGTAAGTGCAGCTGCAGCTCCTGACTTTCTGGGCCAAATGCGCCTACTGTCCTGAGTGCTAGAAACCCAGCTCCCTTTCCTGCTGCTTCTCTCTTTAGCCTTTGAATTTTGTCTGCTTTCCTATAAGACACACTAAAAGGAAATCTCATCACAGCAGCTTGGTGCTTCCTTTCTGCTTTACTCTGGTTTTGTGTGATGTAGAAACCAACAGCCTGCCATGCGGTGGTGTACCTCCAACTAGTAGCATACAGAGACAGAGTGAGGAAAAGCTCTATAAGGTACCCTTTTGAAGAGCCAGGCTGCACATTTAAACACAGCTCTTGCATGAGCTTACACCTCAACAAAGTTAGGAGTTGTGCAGCCTTCCACATACGTGGTAGTTTTGATGTGGTTCATACCAGATCATGGCTGGTGTTGAAAGCTCTGGTCTAAGACAGCACTGTATCCTAAATTCCCAGACCCAGATATTTCTTTAGGTTTATTCCTTTCTGGCATAGACAGAAGTTGTCATGTCTGTGTGTCCCCACCATCAGACCACCATCAGAGATCTGTTTGGTGAAGATATTAAAGTTCCAACTCCATCAGCAAAGGAATATGGCAGTAATTTTGAAGGTGTGCTGAAAATACTAAATCAGTGACACCACTCAGGGGGGAACAAACAAACAAACAAACCAAGAAAAACAATAACAAAAAAACCCCGACCAAACAAAAAAGCACCAGCAACACAGTCAAGATTGCTATGCTATTTATCCTATTTAGCTGTTAAGATGTGTCATAAGTTCAGGACTCTCCACAGTACAGACTACCTCAGTATTTTTGTCATGCCTGTTGCCGGAAGAGCCTGGTCTTTCCTGGTTATTGTGGTTACTGTTTTGCTGTTTGATGCTTTACTGCTTCTTGAGGTTGCTTTTAATAAATACTGGTCTAGCTCCCTTATACTTAAAGGTATTAAAATCAAAACTGCTTATAATGATAATGAAATGCCTAAAATAATTTAATCTCTTAACATGGAGCTTTGTTCTTCAAGCAAAATCTAAATCTCATAAATATTTCTAGGAAACCTAAAAGGCAAAAAAAGAAAAAAAAATTACGTATTCTCAATATTTGCTAAGTTGGTAGGAACAGTGATCAATATTGTGTTTCTTGGCTGGCTTTTGGTGCATTTTTGTTTGTGGTTTGTGTTTTGTTTTGGTTAGACACAGTATGTACATAGTCTTGCATCTTGATCTGTTTATCTGTTTTATCCTTCATTTATTCCTTATGAAATGTGAGACTAAGTTTAAGTTAGGATTGAACAGCAAGAACCATTTATTTTGAAGTGCTGTATGGTTTGGTTTTTTTTTTTTTTTAAGATAGTTGTTTTAAAGATAGATGTGATGTCTGAAAAACCAACACAACATAGTATAGTTGCATGTGAATGCAGAAAAAGAATGGAAATTAAACCACTCAGTGTACTAAGTACTTTGCTGGACAAGGTGTCAGTGGATCTGCAGCTGTTCAAATGGCAACAAACATGCTGAGGGGAGAGCATTCGTTTTGTCATCTGTAAAATCTTTGTGGTGATGGGTTCTGCCTTTTAGTTTGTCAGTGGGTTTTTCAGGAAAGGAAACTAATAGCACGTGCTTTGAGTTGCTACCCTCTTGTGGGAGGGCTGTTACTGTCTCCAAGAAAGCCTTTTTTTCAGATGAAATCTACAATTAAGTAGATTTTAAAATTGTCTTTGCTTTCAGTTCTACCTCAAAGCAGCTTCAAACCTGACCTTCAATTGCTGACCAAGCTAAATTTTGTTGGGAAGCCTCAGCTGACTTGGAGCTGTGTTTTATAACTTAGATTTGGGTGTTACTGGTTCACTGTGAGCATGTGAGCAGAAGTTTTTATATTGTGGGAGAAGAAAGATACTCGTTTTATCTTACCCTTGTGTATTCTTAGAAGTCTTTGGCCATTTAATAAGTATCAATATGCATCTAGTAACACAAAATTCAGACAAGGGCAAGTAATGCTACTGTATTGCAATTCATTGTAAAAAAAATTATTTAGCAATATATGGTGATTCATTTATCATCTTAAAAAGGTAAATATATTAAAAATGTAATACAAACCTGTACAGTTTTTAGAAGAAAAATAATAATTTCCTAAAGTCAAACTAATTTTTAAAAGAAATTTTAGTGTTCTAAATCTACAGTACTGTTTTCATTGCTTTCAATTAAATGTCAACTAGCTACAATATTGTTTCTCTTAAATATCAATTTAATGTTTTATATTTAAAACATTTTACAAGAAATAACTTTCCTAACTGTGGGTAGCTCAAAACATGACTTGCTATGAAATGCTACTGGAGGGTAGTTATAACATGTCAAGACAGCTCACATATCCTTACAGCAAAGTTTATATTTTTCATATCTCCTAGAATGATGTTACAGGGTTTTTTCTACCCTTTAGAATGTCACTATCATTGGTTTTGATAGTAACAGCTTCTCATTGCATAATAACTAGGTTGAGCTCTGCCTTGTATTTCCACCAATTCTGCCTTTGAAGTAATCTCTTGTGATTTTAATTTTTAAAGAAAACGCTTAAAAAAAAGAAAAGTTATACACTTAATTTATGAAAAAAATATTTATGTTGAGTTTCTGGTTTTGGTTCAGGTTTTGTGTGTGTAGGCATTAAAAAAACACCAAACTTTTTACAGGGGAGCAGGATTGTGTCAGAAACACATTTAACATAAGTAACATATAAACTGCTTAATCTGTCATTGGTGGTGTGGGCAGTCATGATAAACTACTGTGCCATGACTACATTCTGTGTTGTTATCCAGCCATGCTTGTTTCTCAGGCCTTCTTTCTGCCCAAGTTTTCCTTCACACTACATCCTCTCAACACAGTAAAATGTGTTAGCATTTAGGTAAGAAGTATCCCAAAGGGCACTGTAGATTAATCTTATTCCAAAGATGTAAGTTAATAATAAAACATGGGAAAACCCTGAGAAATATTACCTAGATATGCACAAAATTCAAAGTTTTTATAATTTTACGCATTAGGAAGTGCTGTGCTGGTCTGCTTCAGCCTCAGCCAAATTTTTGTCAGGTGGGTCCTCAAACTTTACCTGTCAGTTTGAGATGTTACTGCCTACAGCTGTTTTCTTTGCCTTAGTATTGATTAATGTCATTGTAGACAAGGGTGGAAGTGTGGGATGAGTATGACCTATTTGCAGCCCAGTGCACTGGCTTAACTTGCTAATAAAAACCAGTTTCTGCTGCAGTTGGCAAGGCTTCTTGTGCTTCAGGTGCGTGCCGTCTTCTGTTATAACAGGAACAGTAATCTACAGCTGCAGAGCAGGGTAAGAGAGCTGAGAAACACAACTGCCACAAACAGTAATTGAGGTGCAGTGAGCTTCAGGAATCTTAATTTAGTGGTAGCACAAATATTGACACACTTACTGAAAATATCTTTCAAGAAACTAAAAAAAAAATCTTAGTATACTGCTTTTTATTGCATTAATTTGTACAAAAATGTGATATGTATGTTATGCAAATTATACCAACTAAAGTTTTATTATTAACTAATCTGTCTATATTGGTTTCTGTGTATTTGTTTTTAAAATAAATATGATTTCTTCTTTGTTGTTGGTTTTTTTTTTTTTTGACCACAACAGTTTTTGGTGTCAGATACTTTTCCTCTGTTTTGCATCTTGTCTTCCTGTTTTTTAAGTTGTGGAACTTGTGAAATCTACTTTACTATTAAAATAATAGTCATTCTTATTTTTGGATTTTAAGAGTATTTATCTTGTACTTTGAGAATGCTGAGGAGACATGGGCTTTGGGTCTGAAAGTGGGAGACTCCTGAGCTGTTGATTACTGTCAAAGGGGATTTAGATCAGAAACACTTCTAAGACCTTTACTGTAGCTGTTCCTAGAGTTCTGGTAATATTTTTTTTTTTTTTTTAAGTGCACAGATAGTATGTAACAGGAGAAGTTAGTTAATTGTAGCTTTCCAATACATTACAGTTTGGCTTTTTTCATATAAAATCGTGGTTAAATTATAATGGTGTCTGTGAAAAGAACAACTGTATATCTAATTCATTTTCCAGAAAAGAATACCCCCCTCAGCTTCAGAAAGTAGAAGCAGACCACATTAGGTTACCACGGTCTCAAGGAATGGGTAAGTTATGTTTAGAGTTCTCATTTATTTTAAGCAGATTTTTTTTTTTTTAATAACTGCTTTGGGTGGGTGTGTTGCCAAACATTGTGTATGTAACCTTTGTGTTTATATATATTTGTATCCTTATATCATGTTGTTCTAGATTTATAAAAGTTTGTTCATGAAGGGAGGATTTTGCCCTTTTTGACAGATTTCTGCAACCTATTCAGTCATGTTAGAATTAATTATAAAATACACTACATTTATTTTAAAAACAAGTGAAACTGTGAAAATTTAGAATCATAGAATTGTTGGAGATGGAACAGATCTCTGGAGATAATCTGCTCTGAGCCCAAGCCCCCAGCTTGTTCTTGAATTTGCGACAAGGAACTTTCTGTAACACTGTTGTTATGTGCAAAATGTAACGTGGTGAATAACTCTTGGTATGAAGGATATTGATGCATTGAGGTAGTGAATAGAAGACCCAGCATCAGTGCTTCTCTGTACTTCAGCTAAAATTTGCTCTTATATCATTGGTTAGGGACCACTGATGGAGATGTGGTGGAGAAAATACAGTTTGCTTTGAGGTGTGGAAATTGTGAAATTGGAATTGCATATTAGTAGACATTTCTTGTTAACATTTTTGATTTTTTCCCTCCTAGACAGTATAATGGAAAACACAGAAGAGTCAGAATCAGAATCCGAATCTGAAATTAAGAGAAAGGTGCAACAGAAACGTCACTCCAATTCATATCAATCTGACTTGAGTGAATCGTCTGCTACCAAAAAATGCTTAAGTCAGTTAAAGGTGGGTTAGGTTTTAAAAACCTGTAAACATCTATAAAAGTTGATGCGTATTTTAAAAGAAGACATTCAGTGGTAACATAAGTTACTGTTCTAAAAATCCTTAGAGCTAGACAAAAGATTTACATAGTTGCATTTAAGAAAAAAAGTTATAATGATAGAGATATTTAAGTCTTAATATTGATGCTAACTATGAAATAGTTATTTTTCTGATTAGAACAAACAGGTGATGCACCAGAAAGCAAAAGAACCTATGTTGAAATTGATTGGCTGATAAACAGGAAAATGATAATTTTGGTTTGCTGTCTATGAAATTGAGGAATGATATTTTACTTTTTGACGGATTTAATTTTTTTTTTTTTTTTAGTGTCAGGATTTTCTGTACTCAATAAAGACAAAGGTACTGCAAAGATAAAACTTTCTTTAGTCTGTATATCTAACAAATGTCATATTTTAATACATAGAGTTTCTTCCTTACAAATTACATGAATTAGCATAAGAGAAAGGAGAAAAACTTCCTCTTTTGTGGCTGGATTGTGATCTGTGTAGGCCATTTGGAGTGACTCGTAGGTCTAAATTAGAAGACTCTGTACATGCAGAAACGAGGTGTGCTTTCAGTGTATTCCTTCCTATTGCAAAGCCATGGTACTGACTTCAGAACTGCTTCCTGCCTTGGAAAGTGAGGGCTAGAGCTTCATGTGGAAGCATCAGCAGCTTGATGTCCTTGAGCCAGATAGCTGACTGCCTTGCTAAAACAAACTCTTCTCAATCTCCCTGATAAAAAAGCAGCAAACTTGATTATGTTGTTCCAGGGGTGTGATTTCATTTCCAAAGCCATCAGACAGATTACACTTGTAAACAGTATTTTGTAGTTGCATCTGGTACTTTTTCCCATCCATATCTTAGAAGTCTGTAAAGTTGAGAATAGCAGCAGTCATGAATGAAACCAGTAACTTTTTCTCAGACTCAGGAGCTGAGTGCCTGTGGTAAAACTGTCAAGTGGTGAGCTTAAAAGAGACAAACCCCCCATATTTTTCATATGATGATTTATGAGATTTCAAAAAGGGATTGATAAAATTTGTGAGGCTGCATCATCATTAAACAGGCTGATTTAAATTCAACCGTTGATTAAGGAAATGTCTAAATTGGTAATTACATCAAGTAAGGAGATGTCCTTAGGCTATTTCTTGTGCTCCCACCTGTCTACCACTGGCCAAAGTATATTCAAAGTATAGCACATGACTAGATGAACTTTTACTCCCAATTCCATTGTTATGATCCTGTAATACCATATAGTTTGTGGATACACTTACTGGATACAGAACAGATCTTGCTTCAACCTAATTCACTAGCGTAACTCTTAGGTTTTGTTTTCTTTTTAAAATAGATTAACACTTTGATCCTTTATTACAGTAAAGGGATTTTGCCCAATGATTTAAGCATTTGTCATCCACCATATGCATCCTCATGAGCCATGAGCTGCCAGAGTTTGTAGGTGATCAATCAGAGGTTTATGTAACCTCTGAACAATTCAAAAGTGTTGTTTGTGGTTTTGTGCCAGAGGAGATAGAGAGAGAACCAGCTGCTTGCCAGGCAAAGTGCAAATGGTTTTCATCTTACTAGACTATAACAAGTTGCACTTTCTAAGTATTAAAAATGCGCATAATTCTTAAAGGAAGGATGATTTTCTGCTTCATATGTACTTATTAAAAAGAAAGCTCAATAATAACAAAACACCTGGATTCTGAAACCCTTATAGATAAGGCAGAGTATAGGGTGTATATTATTTTTATTTTGCAAATTTCAAAGTTTTAAAAAATGCTATATTATACAAGTTGTAAGGCAGGCACATTTAGGTGGAATTAATCTACTTAAGTTGCCACTTACCTTAAAATAGAGTCTAAAAATGAGCATGCCACTCTTAAACACTGCTACCCCTGCCATCAGGGTGCAGGCACTCAAACCATCCAAAGGAAGTTGCATTTGAAGTTTTGATGTGTGGTTGAAGTAGTGGGCTGCAGTTATTTGATGTGTATAATCCTGCAGGTATGATTGGTAGTTTCTGCGGAATATTTTAATGTCTGAAATTCTTTAATGCCATCAGCAGTATCTTTGTGAAAACTACATCCTGTAATGGAGCACTGAGGTACAACACTGGTTTTCATGTCACTTGGTATCTTACCCACCACTCAGATTTTTCAAGTTTGATACATTTTAGACACTGCAGTTACTTTTGCATCGCTTTTGCTATGGGAGCTTTTTTTGTTATGTAGAAATATTGTAAAAAATAACATGTTCTCCTTGTATGACTTTTTCCTTTACTGTTGTTTTTAAAAGTGATTGAAGATCCCACACCTGAGGAAATGCTTGTTATTGGAAAAGTGTTCATGGTGGGGGATGCAAATTGTGGAAGCTGTGTTTTGAAAACTGTTTCCAAAAGTTTTGGGTGGAATGTAGCTAGTTATTAGCTTCAGTTGTTCACAGTACAGTGGTTATGTCATTCGAGCTTACTGCTCCAGTAGGCAATAACATAGATTAAATTTCAGTTCTAGCAGTGTCCTGCATTCAACTCGGTCTGCATTCAGTAGCTTCTGTCTGTTTTGTATGTGTATATTGAATCCCTTAATACAGAAGCCCTCGTGACATGTAATTAAGTAGGACCCAGTACATGTGAAAGAAACAAAACACATCACATCTCTGTCTCTGCAGTGATAGGACACATTATGCCTTGTAGCCCCTGATTTCCTCTTGAAAGTTTGGGGTACTCCTTTTCCTCAAGTCCTGTTTTCTTTTCCAAGATACTGAACTCTAGAGTACTGTATTTTCTTTCTTTTTCTCCCCTCACCTCCTCTGAGGAGTGATTTTTCTACATGCTTTGCTAGGCTGTTGAAGATATCTTTGGGAGGACAGATGAGCTTCATGACCTAGGAGACCGCAGCCTCATGAAGTTCATTTGTCTCTTTAGCATTGCTCTGTGGATACTTAGGTTACTTTATTTCTGTCCAATGACACTATTTTTACAGAAATGATGTAAGTGGACCTTCTTGCTGATGGATATATATATCTGAACAGTGTGCAACCTTTTATGTATGGAAAATAAAAATGCAAGAAGGAAAATCTGAGTTGTCCACCATGAATCGCTTCTAAAAATGGCCACAAATGACATTTATTCCTGTTACTATAGTTTTCATTTGCTTAAATGAAAAGAATCAAACTGTCTAATGTTTGCTTTCTCTGCCTACTGTAATTGCTAATACAGTGTTGTCAGTCTTCATTCTGAACAGAAATTAAATACAAGATTTGGAAATGGTGTCTTTGTACTTACGCAGTTCCTGACTTTGTGTTTGTGTGTGTGTGTTTCCCCTCTAGCTTTTGGAACAAATTGATTATGCTACTGATTGCCCAAATTGTGGGCGGGCAAATGAAAATCAGACCAAATGCCGACATTGTGAAAGTGCTTCTTTAAAGGATTTGCAAAGAGTCTCCAGACAAACTGTGGCATTAAGTGAATCTGTGGGACCTTTATCACGTTCTTCAATACATCAGAATTCAACAGGGCAAAAATCGTCAGGTACAGGGTTCAACACAAAGAAGTTTTATAGTTCTACTGTTGGAAAAGGTCCGACGGATATTCTACTGAGTAATGAAATTGTAGGACATTCTATGTTAAGACAAAATGGAAAAGTTGGTCTTATAACTGGGACAAAAAATCCTAAAATTACAGGAAGCTTAAGACAGAGGAGTACAAGACCATCTGAACTAAATGATCCAAGTAAGTACCTTTTTATTAATATAGCCATAAATTGGAACCCAAAAATATTATATAATGGAAGGAACTGTCCTTGCAGGTTTACATTACTGATTTTGCATGGAATTTTTCTGTGGATGTGTTTTTGGGGAAGAGGTCCAGACCTTTTTGTAATTTCTTTTTCATATACTGACGTACTGTCTGATGAACACTGGGGAAAAGAAGAATTATTTCATGACTCACTTCGTTGGTTTTAAAAGCATTCTCAGCAGAATTCTATCATTCACTCTCCCAAAGGGAAAGACAGTCTTTGATTTTTATTATATATTTTTTCCTCTCTTTCCTTTAGAGCTACACATATACTTAAATTTCATAATTTGTAAAATGTTAGTTTTGTGCTTTTTCTGAGTAAACTCAATTTATAAGTGGGAAGGAAATGATGTTTCTAGTTCCATGTTTAGTTTACTAGACTGTGTTGTCTTAACTAATTTGAACGGTTTAACTTGTAAGAAAAACTTACAAGAGAAATTGTTGTATTTTTCACTGTCAGTTCTTGATTGAACCAAGAAATAAATAGCTTCACTTCTGTGTCTAGAGGCATATTAAAGATACCCATCTCTTGTATAGTTAGATGTGAGAAATAAAAATGAGGGAGAGAGTGCCTGCGAGCAGATTTAAAATACACATTAAGAGCAAAATATAGTGATAAATTTGGACTCTTTTTTTTTTATTATTATTATTATTATTTTTGGCACTGCAGGACAATTACCTAAATTACTTCTAAGCTATTGCTTGAAAAGAAAGTTCTGTTACAGAAAAATGTAGTGGTTGAGAATTTAATATTTTCTGTTTAGTTGTTTTATCTAGTGATGATGATGATGATGATGAGGATAGTGGCAGCACTAGGAGAATGGAAAGCATTTCACCACGTCCTGCAGATTCAGCCCGCTCCTCCCCAGCTCCTTCTACAGGGAAGGTGGAAGCAGCATTAAAGGAAAACAGTTGTGGAATAGAACAGAGAATAGGTAGTATAACAACAGATACAGAAATTGCAGTCACACTACCAAGAAAAGCAAGAATGAAAGATCAGGTACTCTTTAATGCTTTGTTTAAAGAAAACAAAAATCATAACATAAATGGAAAATGTAAAGGCTTGTTTTGCATTGTCAGAAGTTGACTATATTTGCTTTTCTTATTCAGCAGCTCACGGAATAAGATCTCTGCTTACATAGTACTGGAAACATGAGAAAATATGTTCATTTTATTTTTACAAATGTTCGTAATGATTTGAATTATGCTTTTAACATAGATGCTTCTGTGTTGAATGTATACCATGAGACTGGGCAGGCTATCTCTATAAAACTCAAGGGCCTATTTAGTTTGCAGATGAGTATCAGTACCAGCTGTTGCCTGGTAAAACCTTGGACATACAAAGTTGAAACGTGAAAAGAGACACTGAGAACAATAGTGGCCCTTTAAAATTAAAATACTTTGACAACTGTCCCAATTAATAGCACTTATTTTAAGGTATTCATGGTGGGGCTTTTGTTTTTTAGTTGAGTACCACTGCAAGAATTGGATAAACAAAGACAAAAAAAGCACCATGAGCAGACTACTTAAGTGCTGTCAAAGGGGATAGCTTTCACGGTATGTTAAAAATTTAAACCACCTCAATAGTGAGCCATTAAGAGGAATAAATTCTCTGTGGCAACTGGTGTTGAATTAATAGTGCTGATTAAAACTGTTCTTGGGTCACTTGTCCAGTTTCACTATTGTGAGTTCAGCTCAACATGAGGATCTGATGAGATTTCCAGCTGTAGTCTCAGATCCTTTGCGTCTTCTGAGTTAGAATGCTAAAGTGATGATGCCAAAACCTTCATGCTATGTTGAGATTCATAAGCCAACATCTTAGTGTTATAAGTGATGAAGTTACAGATGTTTATAATGGGGTGTAAAATTAGTCACCAGTATTAATATAAAGCTTTGAACTTCTAGCCTACATTAAAGCTGTGGTGCTAAAAGTTTGGACCATAAATAGCTGTGAATTTTAGTTATTGTGGCATTACGTGCTGGATTAGTTGGAAGCGTTTCATTGTGAACACACTGGTGCCTGAGGCTTCTGAAACTCTCCTGGATGTTTTCCTTTGTATATTCATATGTTCCCGTCCACTAGTCTTTAGGAACTAGTTTTAACACTGGAAATTAATTGCATATTTTAGACAAAAGTGGAGAAGAGCTTGCTTTTAAAAATGGAGGCAGATTTGATTATTTATTTATAAATTGAACACGTTTTGCACTGATTCAAGGAAACTACCAAGAATGTAGGTTTTACTTTTTTTTTTTGTTAGATATGATAGAAGTAGCTTTGTTGGTTTGTTTCTCACTCAAAATATTCAATAATTCTTTACTGAGGAGGGTACTTGAAAACAGCACCTCTTTAATTTTTTCTGTTTGACTGTGATATAATTTTTGAGCTTTTGATAATACTTACCTAGTCCAGCAGACAAAAATGAAAAGCTGTCTTTGAGAGTCCAAGTAAAATATTTTAATTTCAAGGATTTAGAATCTCTGCCTTGAGCACTGTATTTAAATGAAATGTCCAAAAATATATTTTGAACTATGACCAACATAGGCTAGTGATTAGGGACTTCAAAGTTATTGTCAGGATTTAGTCTTAATAGAAATACTGAATCTCTTAAAATGTTTTTGCATGGCGGTTTAATTCTATTTTGTGATCCAAAAGAATGTTTATTAATGGACAGCTTTATGAAACAATATAAATACCAAAGAAAAGACTAGCATACAGAAAATCCTTCAATGGAGTAGAGCAATATAAGCAATACAACAAATAAATATATGAATCTGTTGACTATCAGGCAGCTTTCTTTCATGTTAATAGGTTTTTGTAAGATTGTCCTGTTGGTAAACAGAAGACTTCATTGAGATAATAGCTTCTGTCAACATCTAGAGACTTTGTTGAACAGAAAACAAACTCTGTGTGGCCTTCTTTTAGTATTCAGTCTTATGACCCTGGAATCTGTCTTAAAACCATTCTAGTAGTTCTGTAGGGTTGCTTTAAGGATATTTTCATTTGACTTATTCATTTATATGTCTTGAAAATTCTTCTGATAATGTGATGATGCACTGTACTTCAGTACTTAGTGTTTTCAGTCACCAGAAGCTTGGACTACAAAAAACTGAAATAAAAAAATAAACCCACCAACACTCTGGTGCTTTTACAGCATTAGTGTTTTTTATATAAACAAACAAATAAAACACGTTAAAAAATGACCTTGTTTTGCCAGTCTCCACGGTGTTTGAAAATGACAAAAACTAAATTGGTTTTGGCAATTGTAGAAGCATTATTTGTGATGTGAAAATGTTAACAAAATGTCTGCAAGTGTCAGCCTCCTTTTCTTTTCTTTTTTTTTTTTTTTTTTTAATCTAGCAACATTAATATCCTCAAGTGTTCTCAAAAAGTCCTTTAGGAAATTTCTGCTTTCTGTATATAGTCGAGGTGAATTTGATCATAAATGATCCCATTGACCAACAGAAAAGTAGCCAAAAATCTAATCAGTAGTTTTTAACAAGCTTGTTTTAGCAATAAATCATAGTGAGACATTCTGAAACCTTGAAAATTACTTTTCAGTTTGGCAACATTGTGTCTAACACTCCAATAAAACGTCGTAAAGTTATTTCTCAAGAGATTGTAACTGAGGCTGTACCTCTAAATTATCAAAATTCCTGTGAAAGTGTCATTCTGAACTGCCGAAGTATACGAATAGGAACGCTACGAAGAATGGTAGTGGAACCTGTGATTGTAAGTAAACCTATCATTTGACAAATCTTTCAGTTTTTGATGATGGAGATTATTTTCATACTTGAACAATGTAATATTTTGCCTTTGTCAGAGGGTAGTAAGTTTGCCTCTAATTTCAGAGGCTGTGGTTGCCAAAGAATACCAAAGTAATACTACATACTAATGCATACAAAATATTTCTGGTGTTTAATAGAAGCATAATGCCTGCAAAACCCTTGAAAACCCTGTTTATATGTGTGTGTTATGGATTAGTGTGCTTTTGTTAAAAAAATTGAAGTCAACAGTTGCCAAAAAATGGCTATTGATAGCTGGGAGGAGGAAGCGTGTCTGCAGTTGAATAATTTTGCTTCTGTAGAACACTGGTTGTATTTGTTGGTTTGGGTTTTGGTTTTTTTTTTAGTTTGGTGGGTTTGGTTGTTTTTTTTTCTTTTTGTTTTGTTGTTGTTTTGGTGGTTTTTTGTTTGTTTTTTGTTAAGTTATATGGAATGGAATCTATTTACTAACAGTTAAAAGACATTAAGTCAGTTTTGGCTTGGAGGTGATGTGAAAACATTATTCTGTTGTCTTCCACAGTTTTGCCTGGATTATATCAAAATACGCCTAGAAAGTCAAGATGGTGAGTATAACTTTAATTTTATGTTAATAATATATATATAGATGTTGAATAAAGTAACTTTGTCAAAAGAATTATTAAGTGAATCAATTAAATGTTGATTCTGGTTTTGTTATTTATAAGTTATACTGAATGCCTATAGTCAGAAAAGAGGAGAAAAAAAAAGGGGAGTATAACTTGATGTAAACTGCCAGGTGAATAAAACCGAAATGATTGTGCATTATCTCTGCCTTCTACTGACAGAAAGAAAATTTGCAGATAGCAGGAATCAGCAGTTTGTGGTGTGTGTACCACTGGGTCATTAGTTCTTCCCTTGCATCACAGTCGGAGAGCTGTAGATACTCTGGTGATGATTGGCAAAGGTTGTCTTGAAAATGGTTACAAAAAACCCAACAAAACAAAGGCAGGAATAACCTCCTGAAATTTTGGGCCTGATAAAGCCCCTCCTCCTTTTGTTAATCTACATTTCCATGAAGATGCAGTCCTATAAAATTTTGCCTTTTATTTGTAAAATAGAACTATTCTATTTTTGTCACTCTATATGCAAAAAAAAAAAAAGTGTCTCAGCCTGTGAAGATGAGCATAGCCTTAACTCAGTCAAGTATTTAAGTTTCTCTTGCACCTAAAATAATAGGTAGAAACTACCAATCTTCATGCATTAAGTGCATTAAAAAAAAAACAAAGAAAAACCCCAAACAAAACTAACACATTAAAAAGCATAGTAAAATTTGTAGAAAATATCTATCAATTTTTAGTCCAAACAGCTGCATGGTGAATTATTTCCATGCAAAATGCTGTGTTTGTTGGAAAAATGAACACTTTCCATTTAATGTCTTTGAGTTTTGCATCTGGACAAAGATGGGTATATTCCCATTTCTATTAACCATAGAATGATTTCTTTTAATACAAGTAAGGGCCTTAATATAAAAAATGACACCTGGTATTTTTTTTTTTTCCCTTTAGGCTTATTACAGTGGTCATGCTTTTTCATGGAAAGGCAAATGCTGTGAACAGCTGTAGAAACAGCAGTTCTTCCTGTCTTGAGCTTGTTTTTGCATGTATAAATACATGGCAAATTCTCAAAAATCCACAACCATTGTCACTTCTCTGCAACTCCCAACTGGAGTTTCAAGGAAACAGCTTTCTGTTTCTAATGTCTAAAAATACTGTTCCCATTGCCTTTAATGGATTAGTCCTATTGTTTGACTTATGTCAGTGTTACAGGAAGTATTGTTCACAGGTTAATGTGCTTATGGTGAAATGTATTATAAGATAACTGTCTTCTAGCAAAAGAATTAATATAATTTAAATTTTCATCTGAAGAGTAGACTGTCTTCCTTGCAGATAAAATTCAGTATACTTCAGCTTGGTGCAGAGTTTTCTCCAAAGACCAGCTAGCTCATCTTTTAGCAAGGACCTTCTATCTAGACACTATTAAGAGACCAGTATGCCTCAGTTAAATGGGTTGAATGTGGTTCTAAGTTGGGATTGTCATGACTACAGTGTGCCTCTGAAAGTGGGAAGTTAGGTAAAATGAATGAAGGAAAGTGTTTTCATTTAGGAAAGAGAAAACTGGAGTTTTAGTTTATAGAGACTGAGGTATTACAGTCTAGCCTCGGAAAGCTATTTTGTTATTTGCTTGAAACAAAAAGGAGGGAAGGCTCTAGGAATCATTTAGAAATCTTCATGTAGTTACTACCTAAGTAGTTCCCGTAAGTATCTTCCTAGGGAGATAAATGAGAATTAGTGCAAGGAGATGTGCTGCACAGATCTAACTAGTCCATTTCCGCTGCTCTGCAAACTACTGTTCTGAGCAGTAAATGCTGCCTAGTCGGCTTGAAGGAAGCATGTTGTTGCTGCAACCTGACCTAGAGCTTGGCTGATTTTTCCCCAGCTAGTGGGACAAGGGTGTTGGAGGTTTAGAAGGAGAGGAGAGAGGAGAGCTGCTTTGCTCTTCAGAAGCTGTTGTGGCCACTTATTGGAGTCTTCAGACAGTGGATACTTTGGGTCTCTACAAGCAGCAGACTCCCTTTCTGGCGGACGTAGGGGTCTGAATTCAGTTACCAACAAGGAGGGAGGATGTGTGGTAGCTGCTACTAACTAAAGCTTTAAATGAATACCTTTTAATCATTTTTCTAATTAGAAATAATTAGTGGCATTGAACTTTTACGTCTTTCCACCAAATTTGAAGAACTTTGACTTCACACATTTTGACTTCCATTTTTCCAGTTCAGTAGACCCTACTCAGCATTGGCACCAGAAGCATCGAATGTACTATTAAAAATTTAGCATGTTGTTAACATTTCTCTTTGGTAGTAAACTGAGAGCAGTACCTTATTTTCCTCAGACAATCAGATTATTTCTCTGCATGTGTTTATTCTCCTCTTCATTTTAAAGTTATTTTCAATAAGGGAACTTTTACAAACCTATAGTAAAATGTTTCATAGTAATAGTTGCAAGTTTACATCAGTTGAAATGGTGTTTTGTTTCTGTAGAACAAAAACTAGATTAAAGTTGGTGAGAAGAAAACTGTTTCTGATTACTGAGGTAACTGTGGAGTTCATTTTGTCTTCTAAGATACTGACAACACTTCCTGGATGTGTTTTAAATTTCAAGCTTCTAAAAACTTTTAAGAAAGTTAATGAGCACATACTGATTTCTTGTTAAGATCAAGGGGTAATTTGTAAAGGAAACCTACATAATTTTTAATATAATTTAACATATCATTATTTTCTCCTAGAATCAGAGAATGATACTCGAGAGATTAACCTGAAAACTTCAGAACTTACCAAATGTGAATGGTGTAGTGTCCGAAAATTGCCGGTAGTTTTCCTACAAACAATACCATCAACTTGTAGTAGCCTGAGAGACCAGCTGAAAATGAGTAAAGATAATGTCTGGTATGAATGTAGAGGAGACAGTAAGTAAAACAATTTTAGTCTACTGTTCACTTTAAATTGTGTTTTAATGGTTTGGATCATGATGTAGTGCACTAAAGATTAAAATTGGAATCATTGGCTGGGACAGGTTTGGGTTTTTTCCAGACACTATCGCCTTCCCAGACTGATGAGGAGTACAGTTTGGAACATCTTGTAGGCTTCTGTTTGTCCAGACACATGCTAGTTACAACATTTTGTCTTTTTAGTATGACTTGTTTCACTAATATTTGTACTGAATGAAGGCCAGTTGATTTCTTTAGCTTTTGTACATGGGCCTTTACACTTACATGACAGCTTTTGGTATACTTGCTTCTGCTTTTTGTGCTGTTCTCTTTACAGCCTTAGTTTCAGTAGAAACTGTTGCATGGCTAATTTGTTGGGGGTTTTTTGGTTTGTTGTGGGGTTTTTTGTGGCTTGTTTTTTTTGTTGTTGGTTTTTTTTTTTCCTCCATATGCTTGTAGTGATACTGTGATGTAGATGAATACCTACTTGGAAAATAAATGAATTGTCTTCCTGTATTTTAAAATGAAGTTTAATTTCAACATAGTTTACTTCAGGAGTCTAACATCTTAATAAGTACACTAATTTTTAAATTAACATGGAGTCCTCTTCCCCTTAAACAGACTTTTCTTTAGGCTAAATTTTGTGGTTATTTATACTTGTATTCAGATTCATAGGTACATGATGCATTCAAATGGTGGAAGAATGCTTTCAACAATCTCAGAATTGTGTGCTTCTAACATAAAATACTGTTATAATAACCTATCCACCTCCTATAAAAAGTATGAGCTGTAAGTATTATTATAATTACAAAAGTAATTAGAGTGTGTGTGAGGGACCTACAGGCAATCTTGGGAGCAGGTGTTAGACCCCAGGTGAACAAAAGTGTTCACAAGTGAAGGAAGGAAAAGCTTCCTGAGTTATCTGGATAAGAAATCCTTCCCTTGCTTTGTCTTGCAGCCTTTTTCCTCCCAAGCTTTTCTTTCTCAGGCTGTGACACTGAGCTAGTTTTACACACAACTGCTTTCATGTACTTGATACTTCGGAGTATGTTCAGTTAACACAGCTGCTGTTTGCTTTGTGAGCAATGAAATTACTTTTAAGCCTGAATCCATAGCTGTGTAAAATGCCTAGTTCCCAAATAGGAACACCCAAAATTCAGTTAGATACCTAAAGTCCATGTCCAGTGAATTGGGAAATAGGCTGTCGAAGAATTATTTTGCACAACAGTTAGCTTGCCATGTTAAGAATAACTAAAAAAAAAAAAAAAAAAGATAAATTATGTGTGTGTCTTAAACTATTCTTTTAAACAGGTCCATGCAGCTCTGAGCAAGTGAGCTACATGAGACTGGGAATTCCAGCCTGAATCCTATTGTGTCTGACTTCCTAAATAATTCCATTTAGTCCAATTTACTGTATTTTTATTTTTCAGGTGATGTGAGCAGGTATTATTTATTATATAAATAGCTGATTGATCTGACTCACATTCTCCAACTTTGGGTAGAGGTGTAGGCTGACCTGTTGTAGCCAAGCCACTATACCAAAATAAATACAAGAGTTATTAGGGCTGGCAAGAACAAGCAAAAAAGAGCACCTGACAGTATTTGGTTCACAGTGTGTTCACTGGGGCTAAGGAGTTGTGGGGTCTTTTTGTTACAAGACGTGAAAGAAGGGCTTTACTCTTCTAGGTCATTGGATCCCTTTACTTGTGTAAGGAGATGAAAAATATGATTACTGTGACATTTTAAATTCCTTTCCTTGTTCAGATGCATACTTTTCAGAAAACTGGTTGCCAGTGGATCAGAGATCCCGAAGAGATTTCTGTCTCTGTGGTAACAGAAACCTGATCAGAGAAAAATAACTGTTTCTTTGGTGAAATTGCAATTACAGTT
The DNA here is from genome assembly GCA_024611175.1 of Megaceryle torquata. Classification (NCBI taxonomy): domain Eukaryota; kingdom Metazoa; phylum Chordata; class Aves; order Coraciiformes; family Cerylidae; genus Megaceryle; species Megaceryle torquata. The sequence continues at coordinate 63,566 of JANIJG010003223.1, forward strand.
TTTTGTACTTTTGTATCCAAGAACCTGTGCCTAGAATCAGTAATTTTGTTAGAACTTTCTGCTTCTAATATGTGATAGACTTTTTAAAAAAGCACCATGCTTATTTTTCCATTTAAGTCTAGAAGCGGTCGGCTTAATTTTTTTTTTTTCCCCTCCTCAATATTCTGTTTGCCTTCTAAGTCATGGTTTAAGTTTTCCAACCTACTTGCTGACTACCCCAAGTTATAGTAGTATTTTTTTCAACCTGTCAGATTCTGAGAATCTCTGTTGTCTGAACAAGCTGACCTGTTGATGTCAGTGCTGTATATAGCCATATAAAAGTGATTCTTATAGACTGTTTCAGCTAAAGGGCTGGAGGCCTCTGGGCTTACATACTGTAGCAACTTTACTGTGTAAAATTTTCAAAAAGCAATGATGTTTTTATAGCATAACCTTCTAGGATCAGGACAGACCATGAATCTACCAGAATGATGGAGTCTTACATACTGTTTCTTGTTTAATTGAGTGTTAGGGCTTTTTTGTTTTAGTTGTGGGGGGGTGGTTGGTTTTGTTGGTGTTGTTGGATTTGTGTTTGTTTTTTGTTGTTGTTGTTGTTTTTGTGTGTGTGTGGTGTTGTTGTTGTTTTTTGGGGGGGTGGGTGTGTGGGTTTTTTTTCCTACTTTCCCTTTTCAATCTTGGAAAAAAAACTAGGCTGAAATCTTAAAAATGCCACGTAGATCTTGAAGAGGCTACGTACATGAAAGCTATTTTTATAATAAACATTGGGACCACAAAATCTCATCTACATTCTTAAGACAGTTCTGCTTTTCTAATAACTTTCCACAGATGAGTATATTGATTGATTTTTTTTTTTTTAATTGATTCTTGCGAGAGCTGCTCTAGACTTAATGTTGACCTGGGAGAAATGAGGGCACATATGTTTCCCTATATAGAGAGGAAATTATGCTGAATACTTATTTTCTGGAATTATATTGAAGCAATAGGACAGGAACTGTAATAAGAAAAAGAGAAAGTATTGATTACAGTCAGTAAGCAGAGAAGCTGTTACTTCAAAGTGCATTTTGGCTGTGCATTCAGTGTCTATTAAAAATCTGTCGGGTGTAATTAACATTTTTAGATTAAAGCTGAAGTTAAATGCATTAATTTTGCAAATCCAGGTTGAAGGGGTTGGTAGTTAATCCTTCAGTCTATCTGCATACATGTATATTACTGCTCGTATGTATTGTATACACACTGCTGATATGTTGGCCTGTGATTGCTTGGAATTGTTTTGTAACTGTGTCATTTTATTTTGTTTCAAAATAAATAATTTTCTCTCTGCTTTTTCATAGGTCAAGAAGAACAGTACATTATTTTGATTTTTGAAACGGGTCTTGATCCTCATGCAAACTCAATATTTGAAAAAATAATTACTGACATTGGTATAAGAAATAATATTTCTGACTTCTTTGTGAAAATTTCCTTTGAAGAAGCCAATGGCAGGCTTGTTGCATTTACTAAGTCCTTGGAAGACAATTCCAAAGGAAGTCCATCTCACAGAGAAAACAAAATAAAAAATGTAATTATGTTTTTTGTTTTATAACAAAGCATTATATTATTTGGGTTACACATACACAGAAGATTGTGTGCTAGTCACTAGACTACACAAATTCTGACTTTTATGAGGATTCCCAGACTGGTCGGTCCATGGCAGGTTATGATAGTATGGGAAATAGTCTGTGCATTCACAGTACGTTTTAGTGTGTTTAGTTTGATTGTGAGGTTGTACAATGGCACACAAGTAATATTGTCATTTGAAACCTACTGAGGGACAAGAAGTTTGTACTATAATTAGACAACATAATTTTTTTTTTATTAATCTACTAGCAAAATTGTAATATTCCAAACCAGAAATTGTGGTAGTGTTGTAGTTATATTTAGTTAACGCTTTCTTAAAACAAAACTACCTCTTAAAGAAAAAGTCCTCTTAAGAAAAAAAAAGAACTCTTAAAGAAAGTTCTGTGGCCTCTGCAAGAAATGAGAACAGACATAAATGTAATAAATGAACTAGGGAAGGTAAAAAACCAATTTGAAGTCCTTCTCAAAAGCAGTGGATATTATACTTGCTGCACTTCACAAAGCTTTATTACCTTTTTGGCTAATTTGAGCACAGTATGCATAATAACATTTACTTTATTCTTGTAAGGTTGCTTCTGAGTCCAAAATGCAGCAGCGAAATAAACAGTTACCATATTTTGATGATGATGAAGAAATTGGAGAACCCCATACAGTATTTATTGGTCCTATAGAAAAGTAAGATATTTATCTTTTCCCTGTAACAATTTCCTGAGGATTTTTGGCTTCATATTTATTATTGAATGTATTTTTCTTTCAGGTTGATAGTTTATCCACCTCCTCCAGCTAAAGGTGGTATCTCTGTAACCAACGAAGACCTCCATTGTCTAAATGAAGGAGAATTTTTAAATGATGTTATTATTGATTTTTATTTAAAGTAAGTTTTGTTTTACATTGATTTTAGTCCTCTTTTACTTTGAAATTTGAAAAGCTCCAACATTAAGAATTCATAGGTCAGTTGGTAACGCTTGGTCTCCAACTATGCATAGGTCTGATTTTTAAAAGTTACTTTGTGTTTTTAAAAGAGATGTTGGTTTCTTTCCTATCCTGCTTGACGGTGATTGTTCTTGGAAAAAAGATTCTTTAAAATTTTGTAGCCTCTGCAGAGGAATTTTAACTGCAAGTGGAGTAAAAAAAAAAAAAATTGTAAGTTTGCTTGTTTTTTCTGTAGTGTCTGGGACCCAGGATAATTATATTTTTTTTAATTAACATAATACATAAATTAATTCTTAGGTGTCACTGATGCTACAGATGCTAAGAATGTATTAAATTGTTACATGTTGCTGTGTTTATGCTGCCCATAAGGTGTATTTTCAGTCTATTGAAATAATGTAAAGGTGAAAAGAAGATTAGTGCATCACTCTGGGAGTGTTTGGAGATCTGCTGGCTCAGTTACAAAATATGGGTCTTTCCTAGGTAGGTCATTTGTAACATGATATAAAAATAAAACAACAGAAGAACAACTTGTTGATTGAGCACGGTACTTAATACCTTGAAATATTGACACGTGTTGCATTAATGATTTTCTGTGGTTAGTTTTAATATTCTGTCAGCTATTGTGAGAGGCTGCAGCAGTTTGGTGGGACGTAGCGCTTTTGGCAGTCCTTTTTACTCTGGTGATGAATATTTTGAGTTAACACCTTTATGAATTTTTCTTTTTTTTTTTTTTTTTCTCCTGTAACAAATTAGGTATTTGGTACTTGAAAAACTGAAAAAAGAAGATGCTGATCGAATACATGTGTTCAGTTCATTCTTCTATAAACGCCTTAATCAAAGAGAAAGAAGAAGTATTCATGAAACTTCAAATCTTTCGTAAGTCTGTTAAGTCAGTTTTATTAAGAGCTAAGTACACTGAAGGCTACAAGAACCGATGATTTACAGGGGTAAAAACCCTTGCGGACAAAATTATCATACCAATAGAACTCTACTATGCATCCAGACCTATAACAAACAGAGAGTGTGCCTTGAAAATCTGAAGAAGCTGTTAAGGTGAAAATACCTGGAAAAGTAGACTTTCAATTAAAATAGGCCCCACTACAAATCACCTGTTGGTTTCTTCTTGCAGAATACAACAAAGACGACACGGGCGAGTAAAAACATGGACACGGCATGTTGACATTTTTGAGAAAGATTTCATTTTTGTTCCCCTTAATGAAGCGTAAGTAAACATACATTTTTATCACATATATATGGTAAAGGCTTAAGCTTCATAATTGTGAAATTGAAAGTTACATTATACTATGAATTTAAGGTAAAAATTAAAAGAATAAATCTCTTTCTCCAGGTTATAACAACAACAATGCAAGATCTTTTAAGTGCTTGGTTGCATTATAAGTATTATGGGACAATACAAAAACTGAGCAAATATGATTTTTACTAAGTATTTTTCAAGGTTTTACCTGGTTCTCTGGCATTAGCTCTTCTAAGCTATTGTCACACTGATAAATTTCAGATTTACCTTTTTTTAATCCTTTTTCTTCCAGTGAGAACTCTTTGGTATAGGTAAGATCATCCTGCAGTTACAATAAAGCAATACTGGAAGAAAATGCAACTGAAAATCTCTACTTTCCTGTATTGGGAGCCTTATTCTTTTTCTTTTTTGTACATTTCACAAAAAGAACCTAAGCAGTCCTTAAAACAAAATATTTAGCAAAGTTGAACTACTGCATTTTAAAAATATATAATAAAAGCATAAATGAAGTAAGGACAGAGAGCCAGGAGAATTGTAACTGGCCTATAGGCATACCTAACTGATTTTTTTAATTCAAAGAAAAGGTTTGGTTTTGGTTGGTTTGGTTGGTTGGTTGTTTTAGTAAGACTCTTTAAAGAAACGTATCTAGATACTGTGCCATTGTGCAGAGGGAGGAGAAGTTCTGAATATTCTCTTTTCTCTCCTCCTCCCCAGTTGAATTTTGAGGCTAGCTCTAGAGAGGCAGTTATGAGGTAACTGACCATACATGCGTCTTTGTTACGAAGTCATGAGTAAATCATGAGAAAGCTGTTCACAAGCTGTTTTTGAGAATTTGAGATACTGTGATCTGTACAGCCATGGGAAGACAGACAGTCCTTCAGTGTTGAAAATTATTTGTGTGCAAGGTAGTCCTTCTGTCCACTGCAGACTTCATCCTTGACTTCCCTCTTCCCCAGAGCTTTAAATACCGGAACTTTGAAGTGTCTGTCACTTAAATTTTTAGTTGCTTTAGAGCTTGTTATGTAGTTTACTTCCTACTGTCCTCTGTTGTGTCAGCCACGTATCCACAATAGTTATGCATAGGAGAGATGAGACTCATCATGCTGCAAATACAAGACAGTGTGACTCAGAATTCACCTGAAAATGAAAAAATTCTGTGGTTTTAAAAGAATTAAATACAGTCCTAGTAACTTGGCACACAGTGTTTTTCACTGTCTTGTTCATTTACTGTTAAGCAACTAAAGCAATATCTATCTGCCTTAGCACGTAGTGCAGATCAGTAGGAGTAAATCTGCAGAACAAAAGGCATGATGTTCACACCATGGATTGTGAATTTTGCTTTGGACTAGTTTGGTGTCATGGGCACATCCAGTAGTGATTAGAGCATGAACAGTCTACTCTTGGTTATGTGTCTTTCACCTGAGAATGATCCTGTTCACACTTTTTGGAGCCGTCTTTCACCATGAACTAAAAGTTGGTAAGTGGTGATAGTGGGACATGCATTTACAGAAGTGGTTTCCTGATACATACAGTAAGAACATTGCAGAGCAGAAAAAAAACCCCCACAAGTACCCAGAGATGAGAAAGTTGTGGTTTGCCAGGGGAAGCAGGTGTGTTGTTATTGTTGGCTTTGACCTGCTTTCTGGCAAGGAAAACATAAATTAGGGTGTTTTTTTGGTGTGTGGTGTGTTTTGTTTTGTGTTGTGTGGTTTTTTGTTTTTGTTGTTTGTTTATTTGGTTTTCTATGTTGTTATTAGCTGCTAGTATTTTTCTTGGATGCACCTGGCTATTCTGTCTTCTCTCAAATGTGCCATGCTTCCGCCATCCCTTGAAATCCAGCATTCAGTTTTGAGGAACAAAAAGCTGAACTTTTGTTGGGTAGTTGCTGACATGCTTAGGAAAGAATCAGTGATTTGACAATTAAATGCTCCTGTTATAATGACTGATGGGTATCACAGCTCAGAGAGGAGGCTGGAGAGCTACCTGGGGAAGAACAAAAAAAACCTGACAAGACTGAAGGCTTCTAGGCCTCTTATCCTAGGAGCAGAGCTGCTAAGTGCATCTTCACTTGTGATATTGCCATGACACATAAGAATAGCAGGTTTTATCAGATTACTGTATATTTGACTGCTCTTTTCCATATATTCTTGTGTTTCAAAATGGTAAAGAGCAGAGAACTGGAGTCAACTTACATTTTTCAGTAAAAAAATGTTTTGGTTACTTCATTTCAATTTCTCTCTTACTTTGATATGTAGCTCTTGTCGTTGAATTGACATGTAAATACTGTTTGATTTTCATTAACTTCACTACAGTACCACTTCAAGTGCTGCTTAACTCCTCTGATACAGAACCAGAAAGTTTTAGTTTTAGAACCAAACATACCGCTGACAAAAGAGGCAGTAAATATCAGTGCTAATTTTTGTTTCTTAATGATAAAATACTAAAATGAAGGATTTCTGATCTGGTTAGTAAATATGGTATAGATCCTGTTTATGTAAGTTACAGTCTCAGGTAGTATTTTGTAGCTGTGTATGTAATGTGTTATATATAGCTCGTGGACTTTGTTAATAGGACTGTAAAACCTTGCTTTTGTGACAAATACGACATTTTTATATATTTGCGGTTTTGATTTGTATATTAGTTGGCTTCTTAATCTGCAGTGAGCCTTTTGGAACTGCAGATTTTATGATGAAGGCTGTGGGCTGAGACCTAACATCTGTACTAAGTTGCTGCTTTTTCAAATACCTTGTATGACTACTTTTGTGTTCTGTAATTTTCCCAGATTCTACTGTGCTCCTGTTCCTCACTTGCAAAATTGGGACTGTCACACTTTTTGTTGACAAGAACGGAATTACTTGGTGTTCAGCTGTCTAGGGTTTTATTTTTTTGTGTGATCAGGGCGCTGCCTCATAACTTCAAGGGATTAGTGAAAATGCTGGGAACACAGAATCCAAGATGAGGAGAGACAGTTAATGCCTGTGCTGTGTAGAGAGCAAAGTACATGCCATTCTGCGTGGGCTTTGGAGAGCCTGATTTCCAGAATTTTTTCAACTTGCCTTTGCCTGGACATCTCTATGTGCAACCCAATACAGTGTAGTAAGGCTTTCATCAACCACTTCCATCAGTTTCCTTCTTGCCTTCATAGCTTATGATCATAGAACTCGCAGTCTGGAGATGTCTAGACTCTCCCAGTGTTTGCAGCTTGACACGTTGCAGGAATGCAGGTTTTTTTCAGGAATTTGCCACCTGTTTTGATGCTGGTAATTCAGCCTTGTAAACAGAACTTTCTCTGTGATAGAACGGTGGATAAAAGAAAGGTATGGAAACTTCTTTGGTTCCAGTGCAAGATCTACATTCATTGCTATTTATAAAAGGTCTTAAACCTTAATCTGTGGCAAAATTAGTTTGGTTGAGAACCAGTCTCAGAGTTTTGTTTTGCTTCTTTGTCTTGAATTAAGTAGTATGTGAAACAAGTTTTTCTAGGATTTGAGAAAGCTTGAGAGCTTCTCTTGCATTATGAGAATGATGATAATAGTTGCTCCTGATAATGCTTCTCATGTGCTGCCTAGAATGTTGTTGGGTTGGGGTTTTTTGTTTGTTTCTTTTGTTTTGTGGGTGGTTTGGGGGTTTTTTGTGTGGGGGTTTTTTTGTTTGGTTTGGGTTTTTTTGTGTGTGTTTTTTGGTTGTTGGTGTGGTGTGTGTTTTTTGATTTGATTTTTTTCTAGGACTCTCAGCTTGCTATTCTGGCATCCAGTTTAAGAGTACATTTGAGAAATGATTGCTTTGGACTTGCTGGACTTCAGTAGCTATTTCCAGAAAGTCTTTCTGGACTTTTCTATAAGCACTAGTTTTGGGAATGTGGGCTCATCATATAACAAGATATCAAACTGCGGTAACTTTACATGGGCAGGATGAATCTAGGTGACAATTAACTTCAGAACAATAGGGCTGATTTAACCATGACTGGATCAGTGTCCTCTGGCAGTACAGTCCTTTTTGTTCAAGTCTCCAGTGGAAATAGGTTGTTCTTTTAAAAGTTACAAGCAATTTTCTTTTTAGATCCAGGTTAATTTGCTAGTCTATTTACATAACTGGTACATAAAGCCTAGATTAATAGAACACACACAAATTCCATGGTTTGACTTACTAGGTGTGGTGAATCATTCAAGACAAAATGCCTCCATACTTCACATGCTGCTTTCAAAGTCCACTTATTTTTTTTAATATGCTAGTTAGACATGAAGTTTTTAGCTACTGCTTTTTCTTGTTTCTAAAACATTGAGATGTGGCTTCACTTACATAATACATAGCTAGGTTCTGTTTTGTTACTTGCTGTAGGATATCAGAGAACCTTAAGAAAATTCCTAAATCAGTTCAGTCAATGTCTCCTTGCAATGCCTCAGTCCCTGAATTTTCTGCTGCTCTATTTTGGATTAAGTGACAAGTCAGTGATATCTAAAGAGGCAAGGAGATAAGGAGGAAACTGGGGCAAAACTTATTGCCTATCTTACTTTATGTTGGGGGATATAACTATTTCTGGACCATGAAAGGGTTAGAATATCAGTTCTCTGAAGGGTAAGGAGGACAACAGTTGTGGTGATGGCATCACAGACACACTTTTTTTTCTTTCTTTTCTTTTTAATTGACTGTAGACAAGTTTGGGTTTTTTTAATATATGTATGGAATGTCCTATGGAGTTGGAATATCTCATAGGCAGAATACAAGCAATTCAGCCATACCATTAGATGTGACTACTTGTGTTGCTAGTGCTGAGCACTAGAAAACTTTATAGAGCCGTAAAACATGAACTCTACAATCTTCAGTTCATGCAGCGATAAAGAAAATGTTAGAAATGTTTAATTCAAAAAAGGAAAAAATGCATAAATTGTGAAGAAATTGAAATAAATATTTAGACAGCGCCTGTTTTCAACTAACTGTATCATATTAATGAATTTGTTGGTGACTGTATGGAGTGATCTTACCTCTTGAAAAGACTGAAGGCTTGAGTAACACCTGCTCAGTAGAGCGAACAGCTACTGCTATCTATCTTTAATAACTATGGGGACAGGATTTGTTTTTTTGTGTGTGCACACTCAGTGTTTTGCTTGATTTTTACCAATTTCACATCTAATTGCTAGTTTTTAATGGGTTTTTGGTTTGTTGTTTTTTGTTTTTTTTTCATTTGCAGGGCCCACTGGTTTTTGGCTGTCATCTGTTTTCCTGGTTTAGAAAAACCCAAGTATGAACCAAACCCCCACTATCATGAAAATGCCTCAACACAGATAAAATCTTCCTCTTCAGATGGAGAGAGCAACACACCATCTCCTTTGCCAAATGAGTTAGATGCACAAAACTCGCCTTCCAAGTCCACAGCAAAGAAGACATTGACCAAAAAGTATAATGCAGCTTTAATTGACCCAAACACTGAAACAGAGGACAATGAGTCTTCATGTTGTAGAAGAAGTCCTTGTAGGGGAAAAAGTGCTTTCAAAAAACTAAATCAAATAGACAGTGATGTGGAAGAACCTAACACTGTGGAATCAGCATGCCATAAACTAGACCATAGGACTCCGGACGAAAATGGTATACAGGGTGAATTCACAACTGCTAGCCAATCTATGGGTAGGTAACTGTTAAGATACGCACATTTTAATGAAAAAATTGAAGATCTCACATCTGCTACTACTTTTGCAATTGTGTAAACTTCATACTTTGAAAGTTTAGTATGTGGTTGAAGTTTGAATGCCTGCAATATAATTTATAGCCATTGTGTATAAAATGTTGTCAGGGCTGTTAATGTAACTCGTGGCAAAGGGTTGGAGATAAAATACTGTCTTCCTAAACAAGATCAGTTTTTCAGTTGTGTGATCTCTTTTACATAAAATAATTTTGTAGATACCGCTTTGTATCACTTAAGTTTGTAATTGTTAAGGAAATGCTATTAGTTGATTGTGGATCCTTGTAATGTATGTACTTGGGGGAACTGAATTAAGATGGTGTGAGCAACCTTAATTCTAGCATTTTCTAGCGTTTGAGGCTTTGCTTCAACAACAGTTAAGTTCTTTAATGTCCTGATAGAAGGTACAGAAAAAGAGTAAGAAAATAATTTTAAAAAGCAATAATAATTCTTTCACCTGACCTCTGTGTTACCTTTGGAGAGGCTTTTTCCATGCACCCCCTGCTGCAGAGGCTAATTTCAATGATCTGGAACAGCATTTGTACCAAAGTGAACAAAGGACCTGACGTACTTATAAAGGCAGATGAAAGAATTGGGAAAATTTTGTTTCCTCTGCTCACTTGAAGGTTTGGGTCACATATGGTTAGTCAGAAACTTTGACTTTAGTCACCAATACTATTCCTGTAGACTTAATTTACACAGTAAGTATTGCCTAGCTTACAGCACAAGATCTGAAAAAGTTGTCAATCATCTCGTCTAATCTGTATACCTCAGGACTTTGCAGCTTTAATTTGTGGGTATGAATACTCTCCTAGTTTCTAATCTAAATGTATTAATTTGTGATAACATTGCAATAATGTCACTTCTCCTAGAAGGTCTTGGTAGGGGGTGGGGGGACCGTGTAGATCTACTCTTGTTTAAGTTGATTTTTCATCTTATGTGTGACCGTTACCATTTATGATATTGCTGCTGTATGATAAGGTCCCATGTGTATCGGATGCTGCAGTCGTTACTTGTCTGTAATTAGGTGGAGCATACTTTGACATATTTTTGCTAGGATTACTTTTTTTTAATGGCTACAGTGTAATGGTGGCTTATGGTCATTCTGTTGGTGACTGATATACTTAAATTCTCTCCCTCAGCTCTTGTAGGTGATGCATCCTTTCATTAATGCAGACATTCTTATGAGTCACAGTCCTGGTTTAAGGGTGAGATTCAATTTGAGATTGACACTAAGAATTTGTTTAGGCAGCTAAATTTAGATATGCAGCGTATGTGAACTTTGGTTTCAACCAAATGGAAGATAAGGATGTAGGCCTTGGGTTTTCTGCCCAGCTTTTAGCTGTTGCTCCAGAAGGGTGTGGGTTTTGACTCTTGAACTTTTCCAAATCTGTGTATGTCCTGGGTATCATAGGATATCTCAAAAGACAGCAAGTGCCTCTTTGATAGCATAGGCAATGAAACCAGTGAAACCTCTTCTCACCCTAAAGCAGGCATGTTCAGTTGGGTAGCTCTCTGCTCTGATTCTGATGTCTGCTTAAAATTCTGAGACCCTAGATGCCTGCTGTGCATGGAAACCTCAACGTCAATGTCTTGGTCTCAAACTGAATCCTAGTGTTGGACTTGTACCTAATAACTTTGAAGACATTATCCAAAATACATATTTATTTTTTTTATTACTTAACTAATCCCTTTTTTATTGCCTAATCCTTTTATGAGATACAATTCTTCTTCATACCTTTGTTTTTGTTTTTTTTTTCTGTCAGCAAAAAGTTGCATTAGTATATGGCCTACTTCTTGTGCTAAGGTCTTTTCAAAGATACTGAGTAAGACTACTTCCCAAGTAGTCCCTGTGGAACTCCACTGGTAACCTCTTTCCAAAATATTACTGCAAATTCTCTGTTGAAGTGCTCTCAAATGCAGGTCTTTTTTTTTTTTTTCCCCCTCCCATTAGCTAGTTCATTGCCTTATTTACTGTTCTTACAGAAATTCTGATTTTCTTTAATAAGTAATGCATCCTTCAGTGACACCATAGCCAACATTTCTGGTTTTGTGATTGTTTAAATACATTGTATAGCCTTTTTCTAGAAGTTTGCTTATGAAGGTTTCAGGCTTTGCTGGCATGAGTTATTCATTTACAACACCGATTATTATTTTTCCCATCAAAATCTGTTCTGAATTCTGGCATGGTAACATAGTAAGACTAGTGAGCCTGTAGCTGTCTGTATCTGCTTCTTTCACAGGTATAGTTATAACATTTATTATTCTTTATTTATTCTGATGCTGTTTCCCAAGTGACTAAATAGATGGCGATAGTAGGGAATGAATTTTACAGATACTCTTGTTAGCAAACAGTGAGGTTTCACAAACACTTCTAAGCTGCTGCTCCCAGGAGAGCTGATCTTCTACTCTGCCCTCCCTAGCAGCCTGTTCCCAAGCTGCCTTTTCCCGTTTACCAGCACAAGTCTTCATAAAACTGCACAGCAAATCTGATCAAGTAATTGATTTAAGTTAACAAATAAGCTTGTGACTGACTTTCTCAGTCTGGTTCACTGTGTGTGGCTGGATTTGGTGTCATGGGAGGAATAGCTAGGAATGGGAATAAGCAGTTGTATTAGCCAGCAAATGAGACTGCCCCTTTTGGTAGCTGTACCAATTTACACTGTGGTAAAGGCTTCATGGAACTATGGACTAATTTCATGGTGGGTTTTAGTCTAGGTCTCTAGAATTTTCTTCAGCATTTCAGAGAGTAAGGAACAGTTTCTGCTGTTACTTAGAAGCAGCTTTCTCTTTTGTTCATATGTGTGAATAAAGTACAATGGCAGCTGTATCACAGTTACTGTGAGCAGTCTGAGGTGTCTAAACTGACTTTGGTCTTCAAAGATAACAAAGTACTTGATGTTTAAATATACTACTATCTGTGATTAATACAGATGGATTGCACAAAATCAGGCTAAACTATAGTGAAGACTCGGCTGATGGCAGTAAACTAAATGAAGATGAGCTTATAGACTTTTCTGAAGACCAAGATAACCAGGTAAAGAATTTAGCAGTTTTATTTGGGAAATACAAACTGTTGTGGTTTATTTTTAATGGGCAGCTTAAAAGCTGCATACACATTGTAAATGTGCTATGTCTAAAGCTCTTTATCTTGATGAGTGTCAAATCTAAAGCACTGAATACCTACAAAATTTTGCAGATTAGCTGACAGGAGAGGATTGTACATTTGTTCGTTAAACTGTATAACAGGAAACTGCTGTATCAATCCTGCATTTAATGCTCTGAGTCTGTTGCATAGTGACGATATTACACAATGATTTTAGTGGAAACTGTGAAAGTCAATGCATTTCTGTCTTTCTCTCTCCCACCCCCATGTTTATCTACCAGACCCCAAAACAGGTAACTCTTCTTTCAGCTGCATTTCCTGGATATCAACAGATGTATTTAAGTAGGTGCTACTGTGCTGTTTTGTTTCATTGATGCTTCTCCTAATCAAATTTAAACATTAACATGGGTTTATAATCAAGTAGTTCAGATTGGAAGATATTTAGATTTTAGAACTGTGGAAAGACTGATGATTAAAATGCCTTTACTGACTCACTACTGGGTATTAGGGCATTATTCCATAGCTCTGTTGCTTCTGCACTATAAGTTCAATGTGAGCAAGCCAGGAGTTAGACATTTACTCTTCCTAATTGGCCTTCCTGTTCATGTTTCAGGTGTATGACTCCAAGTTGTCCAAAATAAAAAATCGGAGGCTATCAAATAGACAGCCTAGGAATTACCTATTTTTCACCTTTGAGTCCAGAACAAACAATTACTTTCCAAAGTCTGCAGCTATTTGTAATGACTTCCAAATAGTAGGTATATGTGTGCACACATATAAAAGCTCCAGTTTATGTTGAAACCTGACTGTGATTTTCATACAGACTCAACCCACCTCTTCTGTCATGCCACTCTACCCAGACATTCAGTGATTCTTACCTGATGGAAGTGCCTTTCTGTCAATTCTGTAGCAGTTGCGAGTTCCTTGAAGATAGAAAATGAATAGTAGAATGTTTCTGATCTGAAGTACGTCGTGAAGGCAGGGAGGGGAGCACATGGCCAGCTGTGTTCCTTGAGAGGAGGAAAAGATGCTGAGTTCCCTCGTTGCGGTGTAGCTTAGAACTTAATTTAGGCTGAAGCCATCACTAATAACCTTGCAGAATGCACAAAGCAAGTATAGAAATGTTGGACCACAAGAGGTTGAGTGTACCTTCACATCTGCCCAAAGTGTGGCTGAGGCTGCAACAAAAACAAATGTATTAGGATCTAGGCAGTAGTTGATAATATCCTCATAGCATAGCTTGAGGATTTCAGTCATAGGATCCTGTGTGTTAGTGAAGTGTACATAAATCTCACAAAAAAAATTCATAAATCATGCTGCTAATGGGGGTTCTCATTTTTGGAAAGCATTTCCTTCCTTATAATGCAATGATCTGTGGTAGTAATAGTGAACTCTGTAGAAGGGTAAGAAACCATGAATTACTGGGTTACTTTTAGATTCAAGAACTTACTGGGTTTGTTCATAAAACTTCCATATCATTCATAGCAATCAATATTGAAATCAAAAGGTCAAAAGATATTCCCAGGTTTGTGGCATGACTGCTGTGGCAACCCAAGATACATAGATACATAATATCATTACAGTTTAATTTCCCTCATCCTAGGAGCCAAGTTGGTGCCTTCTGGAGCAAAGATCAAATTTTACTTTGGAGTTCAGTGCAGATTTTGTCTAATTTAACCTAGAAGATAACATACATGAAGCTGCCAAGCAATTTTCTAGTAATCATAGCAAGGGAAAGTATTGATAATATCAATTATAACCAAAAAAAATGGAGATGCACACTTTAAGCCAGCAATGCTTTGAAAATATCCGTTGCAGCTTTTTGTATTTTCCATGGTTGTTAAATAAATAGCAGTGTTGACTTCTTGTCATTCCAGCGTGGATTTGAGAAAACATGGGACTAAAAGTTGATAATGCAAACTTTGCAAACAATGAAGAATTTCAGATTAAAATGTCCTCTTCTTTATTAAACTTATGTTACTGGTCTTGGATAAAAAATGGCAAGTACAGCAGTAATTTCTTTTGTATCTCTTTGAAAAACAAATGCCTGTAAACATCTTGCTTCTGTAGGAAGACAGTAGTGACGATGGTGGCCTTGTAGATGATAACTGTAATTCAGAAATGGGACAGTGGCACCTGAAGCCTACTATCTGCAAACAGTAAGTATTAAAACCATAAAAATTAAAATAAAAGCTTATTAAATTAAAAAGACAGAAATTATGGGAAATGGTCATACATCAGTCTTCAAGCACTTTAGTCGGCGTGTTATTAGTCTTTGTGAGAGAATTAATATGCTGTAGTATCATTACCTTCAGTGAGTAGAAAATTTAATGACTGAAACTAGGAGTGAAATAATAGCTTTTTGGTTTTCTGTTAAGCTTGTGTGCTGCTTCAGGCAATTGAAGATTGTTTATTCAAATAAGGCTGTTCTTTGAGGTTTTGCACTTAAATTCCTACTAAAAGAAGCTGCAAAAGCATGTTTAAATGTATCATACAGTTTTTAAAAAATTGTTAAATAATTAAATTAATACTAAAGAAAACATTTGTCACCACTCAGATTACTAGACACAAATGGGAATAATTTTAACTGCCTCTATTTCTTATCTAAATATGTTCTAGCTTTTTCTCTTTGTCTTTCTCTTCTTAGCATTATGCTTTTTATATATATATAAAAATGTTCCACAGTACTAAATTCAGTTACATTATTTGGTTTCCTTTTTCAACCTTTTGGATTTTAAAACTCTTAATTTTAAGTTTTCATGTTTGAAACCTAGAAATTATTTGTTAATAAGTGACTGCAGTTGCTTGCGTTTTGGTGTGAAAGAAATGCATTTCTAGAAATATTGTTCCTAGTATTGCTGTCTTCAGTTTTCTCTGTCTTTTTTCCATAATTTATTTCTCCATTTTTTTTTATTTCCTTCTTTGGGTATATAATGGTTACTAGGAAGGCTTTCACAATACATTCTTATGGTACAGGAGAAAGTGATACATTTATACACGGTATGGAACGTGTATGAATTGTTCTTAATACACTATCATGAAGGGGTAAAAATCTGTATTGTGTATTTTAAGCGTATATATGAGCTTCTGATTATAGCTTGGCTAAATTTGTCCTGTTCTGATGATGGATTATCTGTAAATAATACTTTCCAACAGACATTATTTTAATCCAAACATGAAATTTTTTAAGATCTTTGACATTTAAGTATCACAATTCATTACGGGCCCTTAATTACTTTTCTATCAGCATAGCTTGAAATTGCTTCTATATATGAATGAGAAAAAGACCTTGAAAAAGCTTTCACTTCTTTCCCTCCCCCCAAGTACTAGACTGTGCATTTTTAAAGAGCATTGCCTATGTAAAGAATAACTTTTATCAGAAATTAAAACAAGTAGAAGTTGGAAGTACATTATTCACATCATTATATGCTTAGGCCTAAAAAATTGCATAAATATAGAATAATTTATAAATGCATGCAGATACTTTGTCTGAATTTACTAGTTTGCAGTTTCTACAAAGGACTCTGAATGTGTGTGTGGTCTTGTTAAAAAAAAAATAAATAAAAGACAACCTTGTGAAAAGTAATTTGCATCCTATTTATCCCTCAAAATAAATCTTACAAACTGTGAGTTAGCTTTGATGTATGAATCCATCAAAGGATCTATACATCAGGCAGCTGATGTGATTGTTACATTTATAGCTACTGCAAAGGTGGTATCCTCTAGATTGAGTGATAGGTTGTAAACATTTGGAGTGCTGAAGGGAGCATTCAGGCTGACTTGGTTCTCTAGAAAATGTTTATGGATTCATTATTTTTCTGAATTCTATCGAATAGAGTACGTGTGTGTTTTGTAACCATCAGGTAGACAGCAGATTCATTGGTCGAGACCACTTCTTGAACATGCTTATTTAGCATTGTCTTAAGCACTGTGGACTGTCCCATATGTTCTCCAGCTGCTACTCCAGAAGGATGCTTATAGATTCTGGGCCTTGCTTTCTAGTTTCTTGCCAGTGTCCCTAACACCTGTGCATCTAAAAGAGCACTAGACACCAAAGGCAGTTTTAGGCAACTAGATTTTGCCTCTAATAAAACTGTATTTTCTAAGTCTATTCCAAAGTTCTCTGTACTTTATGTATGGTTAAATCTAAGGATAACTGCATTTAGCTTTCCCTAGTTAGGAGATTACAATAGTGCTGGCAAAACTTCATAGTACTGGTCTAGTATTGTTCAAATAATGTCATAGCTAACTACCTGTGGAACATTGTGGTTTTCTGAACTGCTGTAAAATACTGTATACTGAACTTGTGTTGTCTCAGGCCCTGCATTTTGCTTATGGACTCCCTAAGAGGCCCTTCCCGTTCAAATGTTGTGAAAACGCTAAGAGAGTAAGTTTCCTCTCCCTCTTTTTTGGTTGGTTGTCAGGGTGGTGTGGTGGTTGGGTTTTTTTTTGTTTTTTTTTTTTGGGTGTGTTTTGTTTTTTTGTTTTGTTTGGTTTGGTTTGGTTTGGTTTAGGTTTTTTGTTTGTTTTGGTTTGGGTTTTCTTGTGTGGTTTTGTTTTGTTTTTTCTCTCCAAAATTCTACAAGAGAACAAAAGTTTGAATTTGCTTGTTCTTTTATCATAGATATTTAGAAGTGGAATGGGAAGTCAGGAAAGGCAACAAAAGAAGCTTTTCCAAAGAAGTCATGAAAGGTTCCAACCCAAAAGTGCCACAACAGAACAACTTCAGCGATTGTGGAGTGTATATACTGCAGTATGTGGAGAGCTTTTTTGAGGTATGTATACATGATTGTGTACCTATTTTTTTGGGTCTCTTGCAGCAATCAAATAAGACCTGTTAACATTATTACAATAGTAAAGGGCTCTTTGGTGTAGCTCTTACACCTGTTTATTCAATTATGCATTATAAACTAATTTACACATATTAATATAGTTATGCAGTTATATATAATATTAAGACAGTATTATACATATTAATTCTTTTTGAAACTTAAACTAGCTATCATTATTAGTTGCACATGTGTATCAGAAATTGGAAGCCATGGAATTGTCTGAGAGAATGTTAAGAAAACAGTCTTCCTTGGTGACCTTACTGTTCAAACTATTCTGTGAGAAACAAGAGTTCAAATAAGAATTCAAAATCTAAACTAAGGATGTGGCACAAAAAGCTAGTTGTTTTTCCATAAGAAATGTGACTGAATAAATTAATACATATGATATGGGTAGTTTTTTAGCTGGCATTAAAACATGTAAATAAAATTGTTACAACTAAATGCCAAATCTTGGATTCCATTGAAGAAACTGGTTAAAATCTTGCTTACTATTTTTAACTGTCTTGGTCTTAAAGTTACAGATCCTTTCACAAGTAGAGGCATTAATATGTTCAGGTCTGGATTGGGAGGAGGAATGATGATGAAGTGGGATGTTGCCTGCATGGGACACTATGTCTGTTTACAGTCTGTAGGACTGCAGAGCGCTGTTCTTAAACTCTCCTGTAACTAACAGTTCCTCTTTCACGGTGAGGGTGACAGCACTGGAACAGGCTGCCCAGGGAGGTTGTGCAGTCTCCTTCTCTGGAGACGTTCAAAACCCACCTGGATGTGTTCCTGTGTGATCTAATCTAGGTGATCCTGCTCTGGCAGGGGGGTTGGACTAGATGATCTTTTGAGGTCCCTTTCAACCCATACCATTCTGTGATTCAGTGAAAGCTGGTGGTTGGCATTTGTTTTGGTTTTTTGGTTTTTGGTTTTTTTTTCCTGTTCCTCCACGCTCTCCTTGATCGTACTTCTACAAGAGCAGTAAGGCTTTAGCAGAGTTCATTCATGCAAATCAAAGCCAAAAGCTTTTACTTTATCAATGAGTCCTTGAGAGCTTAGAGTCATCCTTGAGTGCCTCCAGTTTTGAACGTGGGTGACGTGAGGAGCAACCAAGTTTTAATAATTTAAACCTCTTTCTTCTTGCAAACTGCTTGCTGAACCACATCAGGCTGATTCCCTTGTCCTGCCTGGTCTCACAGTATGCAACAGCTTTATTGGCCGAGGAACGGGGATGGCAAGTGGATGTGTCAGGTAGCACATCAGAGTATTCTCTGACGTAACACCAGTGGGAAAAGAGAACCTGTACTGGCCGCGTGGTACTTGACTGCCTTACAGCTGAGGGAACTAACCATTTCAGCTGCTAACGTGTTTGAAAAATTGCACAAAGCCTTATTGTTTTCATCAGCTGTACAAACTGAATGGGGAGTATGTGGGGAGGGGTGCTTAATATGATGCTTGCAGACTATTCAGGCACATCTTTTTTAAAAATAGGGGGTTAAAATCATGTATTTTTTAAAACCAAGACTTATTTGACAGGGTGGGTCCATAGTAAAGAGCATACGTGTCAGCTGCCGCAGCAAGCGCTTTGCCAGCGCTCCCTCCACACCGCGCCTGTTCCGCTTTGCCCTTCGGCCCACGAGGGGCCGCTCTCTGACCCGTTCCCCCCGCGGGCGAGTTGGGGGGAAGGCTGGCCGGCCGGAATCCTCGGCCGCGGCCGTCGCCGCTACCGCTGCCCGCCAGGGGCCGCCCCGGGGTCGCCTGCGGCGCCGCCGTGCGCGGCGGGCGGCGGCCTTCGGAGGGACCTGCGGGAGGGGCCGGGCTGTGCGCTGGGGGTGGGTGGCGTCACCTCGCGACTGAAGAACCGGCAGCGTGAGGGGGGAGCTCCGAGGCAGCAGAATCCGTGCGCAGCTGCCTTCTAACCCACGTCGCTGGTTTTCTATTGCAATCCGAACAACTACAAAAGCCCTGAAGAATGTACTCAGATCAGTTTTTGAACTCTCTCTCTCTCTCTTGCTGGTAATCACACTAAGGAGTTTTTGTTAATGGTCATATTGGCCTGTTTTCTAATTGAAACAGTGGAAAACCTGTTCAGTTTTTGTCCATGGTTCTCAGCATCTTGAGCGCCATTCTTTGGAAGTCTGCTTACTGGTGGTTTTCAGTAGCTTCATTGGCAAAGTCAGTTTAACGTAGGGATTGTTACTGCCGTGTTATTTATTTGGTGTTCTGTCTGGATGTGGAGTAATGTTCCTAGTGTAACTAGACATTGACATGTTCCTGTGCAGAACAGGACTGTGGTTTTGTTCCTAAGTAGCCGTGATAGTGTTAGCTCAGGGGATGAATGTAATTTACTCTTAAATAGCCCTGTTAATGTTGAAAACCAGAATACTCAAAGGGAATAATTTGAGAAAACAAGTGTTCCACAAACTGTTGTTTGGTTAGAGTGAAATTGTACAGTGTCACAGAAGCAGTGTAGGTAATGTCTTGTACTCTTAGTTCTCTGGATGAATGACCTCTATCAAGAAAACAGTGTAAACATAAAAGGGCTGGTGGTAGCCAGGGGCTTCTTTATGGTCCCTGCTTTTTAGAGTGAAATGGTCAGTTGTTTATGGACTTACAGGTATTTATAAGACCAGGAGTATTTGGCAACAGATTCCCAATCATGCTAGTCACCCTTTTTAAAAAATAATAATTAAAAAAAGAACCATTTTACACGTTTATGCATTCAAAACAGTTTGTCTAAAAGACGTAGCACACTGAGTAGATTAGTTGGGCACACTTATAACCAGAACTCTGATTTGGATGGATGTTACTCTGTAACATACTGAAGCTTCATTGATTTTTATCTTAATTAATCCACAAAAAATGTAGGAAATGTTTCATGATGATGGAATGGGGTGAGAATGAATGTACTTTTTCTCATTACAGTTCTCTCCAGTCTTTTAGGTAATAACACTTTACTGTAATATCCAAATGACATTTCTTTTCAGAATCCCATATTGAGTTTTGAGCTACCAATGAACTTAACAGACTGGTTTCCACGCCCAAGAATGAAAACCAAAAGAGAAGAAATACGAAAAATAATCCTGAAGCTGCAGGAACAGCAGAACAAGGAAAAGAAGGGACAAAAGGACCCAAGTTCAATGGAAAGATCTTTGCAGGAGAAAACAGAACAGCTTCTCAACAACAGCTCAGACTGAATGTTGTATCTGTTGCATGTTAGCTCCACAATCAAAACTGAAACCTACATTTTTGTCTGCCCAAACTACAGATTTGGCATAATCTCTGCTCAAAGTTACTTGGGAATGTTTAATGCCTGTATAAATGTGTGTCATAAAATGATTTAATTCCCACAAAGATATGTATTAAGTAAGCAAGTCTGTACATATGTTAATGAGGCCAACTTTTTCAGCATTTGTAATTACTTTTTTTCCACTTGTTAGGGAGCTTTTGTTATGTATTTCTGTTAATAGAACTTAAAATAGCAACTTCTAAACATAAAGCAAATAAAGAAAATATTTATAGGAAGAAATGGTTAACTTTTTCTTTTTTAGTAAAGTTGTAATGTTACAGGCTTAAGTAACACATAGGGAATGATTTGGTAGTGAGATAATTAATTCATATTTTGACCCTGTTTAGTTGCCCTTTACAAGATTGTTCTGCTTGCGCTACAAACAATACTATGGGTAAGTGTCTCAATGTACCATGGCCTCAGAGGGGGTGATATCCATCCTCCTAGTATCTAAGTATAGGCAGTGTAATAGTTAATAGGACTGCTTCAGATTTGGGGTTTTAAAAGATAGGCATTGCAATTAAAATTCCACCCTTGCTTTTGTGGGATGGGCTAGAGAAAGGGGGAGAATGCTCTTTGACCAGGGATGACTATTCAAACAGTATTATAGAAGTGGTTTCAATGAAGTGATCTTGAGTGATACTATTAAATCATATTTTGTGGATCCCAATTGTTGTACAGGTGTATTTTGAGACTTTCTTCATTATAAAATTGTATTTTGGTAAGTGTACTTGAAATAGCAGATTGCCCACATTACATTTTCTATGTTACAATTCTGAATGTTACATTCATATGTGCTTTATCTAAGTAATGAACATTTAAAAAGAAAAAAAAGTGTATGATTACTATTTTTTGTAATATCCACGCAAAAAACCAAAATACTAGTGTTCATTGCTTGCTTGTTTGTTCTTGGCTTTAGGTAGCATCAGACAAATGTTGGGATTTGTTTGGATATTTCCAGTGTATTTTGATTTTACAACAATCTAAAATGCCATCATTGCTTTAACTGCAAACATAGCCTTTTATCCTTGTTCTAGAAGGACTTTGGCAGTCAGATGAGGGAAGTAAGAGATGGTTTGTGCAAGGATATATATATATCTCCAGTCTTCTACTAATATAGGTATCTTGGAAGTGAACCAGAAGCTGTCTCATCCTAGGAAGGAATCTGTCAAGGAAAGAGAGGGACCTTCTATCCTTCCTTGCAGTGGTATTTTCTCTCCTGATTTTTCTACTGGGAATGTCACTTGTTATTCCCTTCTCCCAAAGAGAAGCAGCAGAGAATTCATTAGCTGAACTCTGCATCCCCTGAGATTGATTTTTATATACAAGAAGTCTAACCCAGCAGTACAGGTTCTTCATGAGGTTTTCATTCTCACTAAACCCTGAAAACGCAGCTGCTAATGACGTTTCTGACAGGGCAGTGCTGCACAGGTAACTGTCTCTGAAACCCTCTGTTTGCAAGGGGTTCACTCACCAAGACTGAGTGATTGCACGTAGAGCAATACAACCACGGGCTGCTAATCTTTTGCACAGATAACCCGTGAGATTTAGGGGAGTTGTTCATTCCCTCATCTTTCTTCCTGCATAGACGCTGGGGCCCATGGCGAATATGTATGTACCACATATAAAGTGTTAGGTTACAGATGACTCCTGCACAGGTTTCTTGTTGAAAGTATGCAGGGGCAATCTTCTGGACTACAAATTAAATATGTAATATGCACACCTCCGAGTTATTTCCTCCTTCAAATTTATCCAGTATTCTTATTGGGGAAAATCTGTGATAAAATAGTTTCAGATTGCTTCCCTGCAGGGTTTTGTATACCTGGCTTTAGTGCTACTGACGTACTGGAATAGTAGCTCAAACAAATGCAGGTAAATCTGCGATGGCTTATAGAAAAGGAAGGAAAAGAACTTCTTAAAAATACAGAGGAAATTGCAAATAGAATGTATTCCTTCCCAGTCTAGTCTTTCCCAATGGTATATTCTAACTTTATGGAATATATCAAAATTTGATTATAATAATTGGTTTTCTTTTTTTTTCCTAACATTTGTGATGCACGTTCATAATTTGATGCTGTAGAACTGTTTGGTTCTCTTGCTAGGAATGGCCTGGTGCTTCCTCTTTTTCCTTACTCTTTCCTGTCCTACTCCCTCCCCTTTTTCAAAGCTGTGAAGAAAGTGTTTGGTTTATTATCATTTAATGTTAAAGGTCTCAAGATCTTCAGTCATATACAGCAAGCTAATATACATGTTAAATATAGGAAACTTATTTTTTTAATAAAATGTGATGTTAATAGAAAAAACCCCACAGAATTAAGAATGAGTTATTTAAAACTTTACTGACTTGGTTTAAAAAGCTCACTACTGTGTGTGCTTGTCAGGTATTTGTTCTTGACATAATGGTCAGCTACATACACTACCATGTTTTGCAAGGAGTTTTACAGTGAATTTTCTAAATTAGATTTATTCAGTGGAAGTTTAGTGGGTTGGGGACTACGTATGTTTATTTAATAATCATATGACAACACATACACTCTGAGGAAAGTATACATTGTATATTTCTTTATAAGATTTAAGATTACAGATACTTTAAGAGTAGCATGACTGCATTCTGCAGTGTAAGGTATCAGTTGCCTACCTAATTAAATGTATCTGTTTGTATTGGTTTTCACATGGGGTAGAATAACAGTTAAGAATTCTTATGAAAGTTTTGGATTACTTAGCATAAAAAATGCATGTACTTGTGGTGCACATTTGCAGGATAGCTGCAAAAGCAGAAGAGACATCTAAGCAGTCCCTTGTGACTTTCCTATTTTCCTTGCTTAAGAAACTGAGCACACTCTTTAAGGACCAGAGACTTCAAACAGAAGAACTGTTGCTGATTTTTGGGGTTGCACCACATTCTCATTTTGCAAGAGTCAAACTTACAAAATACTCAGTAAAGAGCGAGCTGAAAAAAAAAAAAGGCAAACTACACCATGATGAGAAAACTGTGCTGTTGACTTTGAAGTTGTTAATTTTTAAATTTTTTTTAATCTATATTGCAAAGTAGAACAAGAAGCTTTTTCATGTATGATTTTTTTTATAAATTCCTGTTAATGTAGCTCCTTGGAGTAAACTACTAGACTTTTCTGATGAACAAACTGCAGCAGTCCCCTTAGTTTACCAATCCACTCTTAATTTTTTTACTCAGGTTTTTAAGTAGAATGTATTTTCAGTCAATGGTTAAAGCTTTACATTGCCCTCCATTCATAACATAATACTTCTGTTTTAGAATCTGAACATTAACAGCAGCTATAAAAGTCCTTGTTCTTAGGAGCCCTGACTCTTAGGACGACAATGATGAGAGGTACCAGAGTCTGCATAAAAGATTTTATTTCATTTTGTTATGACAGTTTTTATAACAGTCTTTCTTAAATTCTGAGTAGTTCCCCTGAGGAGCCTCTGTGCAGCGCAGCGACTTGGGTTTGGAAAAGTAATTCATCTCCCCCAAGTCTTTTCCTATGTACTTCTGGAAATCAAAGGATAGCTGGTATTACAAACTACAGCTTTGAAACTGTAAGAGCGAGGTAACAGCCGTTTTACTTATCTTACAGCACTGTATTTTTAAACCAAATCCTTTCTGCTTAAGTTAATCACGTCTGCTCAAAGATATGATGAAAGAGGTCTGGTTTGTAGGCTCCAGCCTGGTTAAGTGAGGATGTCATCTGGAAAGTGACTGTTCTCTCTGTTGTGGTCTGCTGTAGTTTTCTGATAGGCTCAATTTTGGTTGCTTTTAACAAATTTGCATGTGGGCACATGCAGACCTGTGGTTACAAAAGGAAACTTGGTAATGTACACCATACCTTAGGGATTTGTTACTCAGTTGTGCAAGTAATTGCTAACTGCAACCTAGATTCAAACAGCCAGGCTGTTTTGTTGCTAGGTGGTCGTTTTGTTGTCCTCTTTTTGTTTGTTTGCTGGGGAATTTTGTTTGTTTGGGTTTGATTGGTTGTGTATGTTTGTGTTTTGTTTGGTGGTGTTTTTCTGTTTTTGTGGGTGGGGGTTTTTTTGTTTGTTTGTTTTTGTTTGGTTGGTTTTCTCCTGTGAGGCTCACGGTTGATGTTCTTGGGGGAGAGTAAACAACACTGTTTTTGATGTGTGAGGCTTAAAAAGATATATGAGCTACATTCATATGTGGATATATACGAACAGAAGGTTACATGGATTAAAAAGTATCCAAATTCTAGTAAACAAGAGACTTGCCTTGTTTGCCTTTTTTTGTGTTGGTTTTTTTTTTGTGTGTGTGTGTTTTGTTTTGGTTGGTTTGGGGTTTTTTTGTTTGTTTTGGTTTGTTTGTTTGTTTGTTTTAATTATCTTCATCCCTCCTTATTTTGTGATCGGATTCTCTCTAGCTTTCTTTGGGCTATCACTTTACTCACAACAGTGATCAGTGTGTAACGGTAAGTAATTCAGTAGAGGGAGGAAAGACTACTATTTCTATTTTTTAAATAAAAAATTTTGTATATGAGAAAAACACCAACAAAAAAGCAGGTTGTACTTTATAAGTAGATGGTTTATTTTAATGGAATAGTCAAATCCATGCAGTGTATGCGTCCATTTACGCAATATCATAGATTTAGATCATATTTACAGATTCCATCTTCAGGCCCAGATACACTTTTACTGTAAGCCAACTGAATACCTTTCAGGTTAATGAGAGCCACACTAATATGTTTCAGCCAAGCGTTTGTTCCCTTGTAAACTGGGAGGAGTCCACTTAAGGGAGAAGTAGCCTGCTCCAGCCAGCCTAAGCTGCTCATGTTCGGTCTGCTTCATCTTTGGTCTTTAATCCAGAAATTAAAATGTTTGATTTCCACAGTGGTTTCACTTAGAAATATGACTAAACAGATACAGTTTTGTGTAAACAGTTGATAAAATTCACTAAGTTGAGGAACTTATTTTGGACATAAATTGATGTCAACTAATCATATATATACCCACACATTATATATAACTAAATATACTGATGCCAACTCACAGCAATAGTTTGCAAACTTACACAAACCTCTGTCCTTCAAATATAACAGTTTTTAAATCAAGCTTGGTGACAGTGTCTGTTTACATCAGGTTTGTCCTTAACTCAAATTTTGGAAAACTTAACATTGTGTTTCCCTTATCGTTACGTGTATGTAAGGAGGAGGGTGGTAGTAGCCTGGATAGGGACGTTATTGGACCAAAGCCAAGACATTAATTGTAGGAACTCTCAGGAAATAACTTCGTTGGGAATTGAAAGCTCTAGGATGAGTGCACTGTTTATGCAGCAGGCTGAAAGCAGAGTAATTGTTTTAGCTTTAGAGACCTTCATATTCTACAGCTACAGATCTGGAAATGTATTTCATACTGTACATCATTAATGTGCTGGATAGAGCGTCAGTTCCCTAAGACAAGAGAATCAGACAGGCTAACCCCAAAAGAACACTGTTAAAAAAATGACGTTTCTCACAGAAAACAACACTAAATAGGACATAAGTTGCACTGGAATGCAAACAAATGGAACATGTTTCTTACTTAAATGTTCCATGGTTCTGAAACCTAAGTTGCTTTGTAAACAATATTGTAATAATATCTGTTGGTGCTACAAAAGGGCAGTAAAGGGCCGTGAGAAATTGCACAGCTTCCTCCCATCCTAGAAGACCACTGAAATTTCTGGACTTCAAACAAAATTTGTACTGACTCCTGTCATTTCAAGTGACTGTTTAGATTCCAGAATCAAGACGACATTTTTAACAAATGTCTGGATTAATGTGTTCAATGTGTTTGTATGGACAGCTTATCATAGCATATTTAATTAGAAGGTGATACAGCTTGCTTCCCCCACCACCCCCTCCTGGGAAATCAGGCTTGCTTTTTTGTTTTTTTCTTTCCCCCAAAGGCAGTGTTCCATGAATGAATTTATTAGTTGTTGGTTTTGTTGTGTGGTTTTTTGTTTGGTGTGGTTTTTTTTTACTCTACACCTTACTGTATGGTCATTTCTGTGAGCTTTTCATTCTGTTCTCTATTATTCTCAGTCTTTCATATATAGTTAATGAATTTGGATGCACTACAGTCAGCCTGATTTTAGTATCTAACCTGCATCTCTGTGTCTCTCTTTGTGTAAAGCAAGTAGGTTCATTCTCCAACTCAGAGGAGGTTCCCCATTCCATAAGAACATTGTCCAATTCAAATGCTTTTCTTTAGATACTGTATTTGGTCTGGTTGGGGTGAATTTAACTTCACTCTCTATCTTTTCCACAGTCAGAGTTGCTTGATGTCATTATCTCCATTTTGCAAATTGAGTGCTGAAGTTCAAGGGAAGAGGTTAAATGCTTTTAACTAAGTGAAGCTACTGAAATCCACGCTCTAGTTACTCTCACTTGTGAAAATTGAAAAGTAAGGTTAAAAAGATGCTTGCTGTTTACTTAACTACTTGGAGAGAAACCAGTTTTGTGGTTAGGAGGGCTGTTTACCAAGACTGAAATTTTATTGACCTGGGATCATCAGAAGCCAGCGTTGAAGTTGGTGTTTAATTCTGGTTTCCAATTTTTGCTCCGGTCTGTACACAAGTGTGTATTTTCTACAGTACTTGTATAGAGCTGTCATTTGAGTTCTTTGATTTCACAAATTCTCCTGCAAATCTGACCCTAAGCATCTCAAGTAGGGCACCTGAAAAGAGGAACATAACTAATGATCCCTGGAACATGCTTCTAAGTTACTTGCCAAATATCAGATAATTTTCCTGTAGCAATGGGTAATGTGTTCATATCCAAAATACAGTATTTAGTTGGTTTAACAATTTTTTTTTTCATTATCATTCCTTCTCATGGAACAACAGGAATTATACATCTTAGAGTTTACTGTGAAAATTTAAGTTCCCTGAACACTAGACTTAGCATCCATTGAAAAAAAAAAAAATCTGGAGGAGACATAACATGTAATCACATAGAAGTTTATACAGACAAGTGGACTAAATTAAGGTTCTTTGGACAATTTAATAATTTTGGATGCTTCCTACCTACCTTTTTAGTGCTTGTGTTTGTAACTGTCTTGCTTAAGGTGTATTCTGGATTTTGCATATTTGGGTTTTTCTGGCTTCCATTGCCAGTATATAATCATCACTCACAGAACTGATTCCCCAATTCTGATTTTTGTCACTCCGTAAGGAGTCATGGTATGTTGTAATTTTCTTGCTTACCTAGATGAGAACATGGTACATAAATCTCAGTGATTTTTCCAGATGTTTGCTGACAGCGGAGGAACACTGGTGCTCTTCAATGTTGGTTTTGTTCTAGGGAGAGCTTGTTCTGGTGGTTGTTACAGATTTTGCCCAAGCATCACTTGTCCCTTGCCATTTCCTTCCTTCCAAACTCCCGATGATAACCTTACTTCACTGGTTCTTTTCCCAGTCTCTCTTGGCTCTACATCTTTTAATCTTGTTATCATGTCTCTAATCTCAATTATTCCATCTACACTATAGAAAAATGGCACTGCTATTTTATTTTATTTTTTTCATGATCCTGTCTTGCCAAAGGAGCTTCCTCAGCAGAGAAGCTGAGGAAATACGGGCTGGATGGGCTTACAGTGAGGTGTATTGAATAGTGGCTGAACAACTGGGTCTGGAGGGGGGTGGTGGTACAATGTCTAGCTGGAGGCCAGTAACCAGCAGTGCATCCTAGGGGTGAATACTGGGTCTCATTCTGCCCAACATCTTAATGTGGATGACAGAGCAGAGGGTACCCTCAGCAAAACTAGGTGCCACAAACCTGGGGGGAGTGGCTGATACGTGGGTTGTGCTGCCATCCAGAGGGATCTCAACAGGCTGGAGAAATGGGCTGATGGGAACCTTCAAAGAGAAGTGCAAAGTCCAGCCCCTCGTGGGGAAAAACCTCAGGCACCAGGACATGGTTATGGCCAAGCAGTTGCAAAGCTTTACAGAAAACAACCTGGGGGTCCTAGTGGACACCAAGTCAAACAGAACCAGCAATGTGCCCTTGCTGCAAAGAATGGTATCCTTGGCTGTACTGGGAAGAGTCACCAGCATGCTGGGGGAAGTTTCCCTCTGCTCAGCACTGATGAGGCCATA
Source organism: Megaceryle torquata (assembly GCA_024611175.1). NCBI lineage: Eukaryota > Metazoa > Chordata > Aves > Coraciiformes > Cerylidae > Megaceryle > Megaceryle torquata. Next base: position 92,361 of record JANIJG010003223.1, read on the forward strand.
CCTGGAATACTATGTCCAGGTCTGGGCTCTCCAGTACAAGAGAGACATGGTCATACTGGAGACAGCCCAGCAAAGGTCCGCAAAGATGGTTAAGTGACTGGAGCATTCCCTCAATGAGGAAAGGCTGAAGGCTGAGAGAGCTGTGACGACCAGAGGGAGGAAAGGGGGATAGGTGGAATCTCATTGATGTGTATTGATACCCAAGGAGAGGAAGCAAACAAAATGAAGCCAGGTTCTTTTCAGTGGTGACCACTTACAAGACCAGAGGCAATGGGCATGAACTGAAACACAGGAGATTCCCTCTGAACATCAGGAAACACTTTTACTGTGCGGGTGATCAAGCACTGGCACAGGTTGCCCAGAGAGGCTGTGGAATCTCCAACCTTGGCGATAGTCAAGATCCATCTGGACATGGTCATGGGCAACTGGCTCTAGGCGGCCCTGTTTGAGCTGGGGTTTGGACCAGATGACCTCCAGAGGTCCCTTCAACCTCAACCACTCAGATTCTGTGAGCTTGCTCTCAGTTCCTATACTTGGTGTGACAAACCTGGTAGGTGCAAAGGAAGCTAGAAGAAAGTTACAGGGCTCAAGGCCAGCCCAGAGGAACCATCAGAAGATCATAACTACACTAAAATTGGTTGCTTTGAAAGACTAATGGCAAAAGGCATGTCTTGGCCATACAGGACAAATTGCTCACCAAATGTAAATCTGTAGAAAACTTTCTTGCAAAGCTTAATTGGTGTTACTGTTCTTTAACATTGTGAGCAGAATCACTGTGGCTGGCATTTGATTTGCAGCAAATACCTAATCTGGAAAATTTTAAACCAAGCAGCAGGTTAGTGAAGGTACTACAAACAAAACCCAGCAATTTGTAAAGCAACTTCAGTTTCTTGTAAAACGTATTCATGAAACAAAGTGTCATAACTATCAGCCCCAGGAGTTGGTGACTCTACCTTCAGAAATATGACTTGGCTACAGCTATGCTGGAGAAACATACAAGCAGGATGTGCTCTGAAGTAAAACCTGTCAAATACGTTAACTTCTGTGACTTACTATTTCTGCTTTTTGCTTGCTTAACAAGCTTCTGATTGTGTCCTGCATAGTCAGCTGCTGTACAAAACTCCCTTCATGGTCCTCCATTTTTCAGCCAATTACTGCGAACATCAGCCTGTTCATAGAGTCAGAAATCCTCTGAGTCCTGGGAAGTGGTATTTATCTGTTGATTTTAAAATTTTTTTTTACTCAAAATGTTCATCCTCATTTGTCTGAGAAGATGACCATATTAAGATGACCTGCTCCAGCATTCTGAATCCATGAGGTTTGATTATTTATGCAACAACCCCACCCCTCCTTTACTAGTATTTGCATTGAATGTCTGCACTCAAGATGACATTCTGCATCTGTTTCCAAGATGTGGTTTCACAAGAAATTAACTAAATTAATGGGCTATCTTTAGTTGTTCCCACCTGGTTCCCATTACTAGAACTGTCTGTGAACAAATAAGTGATTTGGATTACTAGCACATTTAGTAACTGAGGCAGAACTGGACAATTTGGCGCTCCCTGGGCCAAATAAGCATTCCAGGAGAGAAGAGTCATGCTGCAGTGGATATTTAACTTCTCAGTGAGGACTGCCTTATCATGTACTAGAAGTCCTACCACAAAGGGTTGGAGAGCAGGTGGTATAATTTAAGTGTGGGTGTAAAACCCAACTCAAGGGCTGGCTTATCATCAGGAAAGTTCTCAAGGTGAAATTTAAGTTAATGGAGCTAGTACACAGGTGGGGAGGCAAATTTTGTCTGTCTGCACTTTTGATAGCATTTGAGTGTGTGTGTAACTGCACTGCAAAGGAACAGGGAGAGATGCTGAAACAAGGGGCTGCTTTGGCAGGCTGCTTTTATGACAAATTGTTACTCCTCCTTCATGCAGCAGGGGATCCCAGGCAAGTTTGCTGTGTGTGTGGTTTGCCCAGATGGATAGAGATGACAGAATCTACACCTTTGAGAGTAGATTTATTCCATGAACAATGTAAACTAAACTGTTCATCACCAAGAAGGAAATTAATCTTGGTAATCACAGATTGTGGTGGGGGCAAGAAGTAAAAATTAAAAAACAAACTATGGTAATTGCTATTGTGTTATCTCTGTGGCTTTTACCGGGTTCTTATTCCGATGTCACAGCTCCTCCCTGTGCTCCAGATGAAATATCTAAACCAGTGGGGCTCATTCTACTTTTAACAGGCATGAGAGTAGGCCCATGATATTTTTTTTTTTTTTTCCCCAAAGAGAAGCTTCTTCAAAACAAAACCAAATCCTTTCCCCAGAGACATGGGGAATATAGCACCGGAAAGGGACCATCTGATCTCAAATGCTGGGGTGACTCCAGCACTATCTTCCAGCTACTATGGGGTACTGTAACCTCACTTTCTTGTCCTCCCAATCTGGGTTTATAGAATGAATCTGGTCACAAAAATAAAATTAAAAGAGATGAACTTCTGCAGGGTTAAAAGTTTACAGATTAGGGTTTTCTCCTACCTCCTTTCATGCTATTACTCAGGCCAAGCCTATTTCTCTGGAGCTACTTACAATTAAAAATAATCTATTTGCTTATTTGAATAACTCTGTAAGGAGAGGAAATAAAAAAAAAAAGGGGGGGGGCAGTCCAAGAGACTTCCTCCTAGTCAAAAACAGAGCTTCAGAAACCAGTCACCCACTCTTAGGGGGGGGGAAATGTAAAACCATCACCTTTCCTTCAATAAGACATTGTCTGATAATGCAGAAGAAGCAACAACTTACTAATTGAAATGAATTGAAAATTGAACTTTAAATAGGAGCTCTTGCTTCTAAACATGTCGTCTAAATTTTTTGTAACTGGAATGAAGCTGTTTGTTGGGGTTTAACCCCATCCAGCAACTAAACACCATGCAGTAGCATGTGTTAAATAGGTGTTTGTATAAAGTCTACTGGAAAGGAGGGGAAAAAAAAGGATCCTTTCATAGATGTCAAAATCAGAGAATTACGTATGTGCACATAAAATTAAATGAAAGAGAGCAGATAAAATAAGAATTACACACCAATTTCCAGGAAATAATATACATGATAAGGAAATGATTGGTGCTTATCTAGAGTAAGCCTCCTTGGAAAGAAAAAAAGGTTGATCCTGAAATGAAAGTAATCTTGGAGTTGCTAAGCGTACAACTGCTACGATTCCAGAAAATGTTCTCGTTCTTTCTCTGTCTCTGAACATAAACTGCTAAACCTTGAGCCAGTTAGAAATGATCTTTTGCAAATACATGAGCAAGCTATTCTTTATCCGGACAAATAACAGAGAAATTGTGCTGGTAGGACTATGCTGGCAGCTACAACAGGTACCTTAGGAAACTCTGCATGGGTAATTCCAAAACATTTTTAAAACCAGAGAGTTTAGGTGTAGGGTTTTGTTTTGTTTTGTTTTTCAGAAATTAATTGTAAACCTCTAAAATCATTTAAGGAGTTTCAAGGCACAAAACTGAAATATTCAACAGTCTGGAAGCTCCAAGAATTGATGGTGACGAGCTGTGAGGTATTTCTACATGACCACATTACAAAGATACAGTGTAAGTGCATCACATTCATATGTGTTTAGAGTATGCAAACAAACCAATGTAAAGTAAAAGAATTTCTGGCCATATTAAATCATTGGCTGTAACTTAAGTCAGTGCCCATGGACATTTTTGCAGGCAGAACTTTACCCATTACATATGAAGTATGAAACAGTTGTAGCTACATCTTAATGCTCAGGGAAGCCCAGCAACCACCAACGTGATTTCAACACAAGCTTTCTCTCTGAAGACCTGCATACAGTAAAGGCTTGTAGTTGATATCAAACCTGATTTTTGCATTTAATTTTTCACTGTAAGTTGTGGGGAGAGAAACTTAACAGTAGCAACCACTTGCGAACAACCATCTAAGGAGTGAAATTTCTAGCCATGCAAGTGTGAGAGCCTTTATCTCTTTGTATTAATATTGAACAGTTTGAATTTTGATTGACTGAAATATACATAAGAATTCACTTTCACAGAAATTTAAATATCCAGGATGATGTATGATACGCTTTGAAATTACACATAATATTTCCCAGGGTTTTCTGAGAAGTCACCTGGTGTCACCCAATCACAGAATAGTAGGGGTTGGAAGGGACTTCTGGAGATCATCAAGTCCAACCCCCTGCAAAAGCAGTATCACCTAAAGCAAGTTGCACAGGATTGTGTCCGGGAGGGTTTTTGAAAGTCTTCCACCACCTCTCTGGGCAGCCCCTTCCAGTGCTCTGTCATCCTTTTTTTCCTTATATTTAGGTGGAAACTAGAAAAGCTTCAGTGAAAACTAAAATAATAATAAAAACAGAATACATACAAAACCAGTATTGAACCCAGCCTCCCCTGTTGGCAATTACATCACCATCACCACTGATGCTGTGGAGCAGGCACTGGGAGAGTCCCAGACTGGGCCCAGCAGCAGATGGGAGCTGTGTTTGGGAACTTGATTCTGGTACCAGGAACACACAGAGCATGATAAAAGGCAGAACCGAGTCCTCTTCAGATGGTGGCCATTGAAGAAGCGAGGAAGATGAAAGAACTTGACCCTCCTGATCCCTCACCTTTATACCAAATAAGTATATGGGCTGGAATCCCTTGTTGGTCAGTTTGGGGCCACCTGCCCTGTCAGCTCCTCCCTGCAGGTGCGGTCTTTTACTTTCTGCACCCCCCAGTGGGGTACACAAGATCCAGCAGTGGCCTTGGTCTGCACACCAATCCTTGGTACTAACTCTAAACATGGGCTGTTCTCACTGCCAGCAGCAGACCCTGCCTGTGAAAACAGGCTGCTGACTTCAGAAGGTGCAGTGAGTTAGAACTGAGATGAAAAGTAAAATCACTGAACACAATTAGTTCTGTTCTCGCTCAAACCAGGACAGCCTTGTTCTCTCTTTCCATCTTTGTTTTCCCCCTTTGCTTAGGTTGAAGTTTGTGACCTCAGATTTTATTTGTGTGAGTTTTCCTGTGTTTTCCCAGAAGATTTACAGAACAGATGCTGCTGCATCTTGGGTTATTTTTAGATTTCCCGGGATAAAAAAGAGGAGAGAGAGTAGCCATGCACTCCTCCTGATGAGGGAACCGCACGTCAGAGGGCGAGATAGAGCTCAACACTGCGTGGCTTCCACAGCACCACCACAGAACTGACCAGCTCGTTTACCCTGAAAATATTTTGTTGACTGTTTCCTGACATTGTATTCTGTTTTGCTAACAAAGGGGGTTTTATCGAGTCAGCAAATTTACATTTTCATTTAGTTGTCCAGTCATTTTTCCCCCCTCAGATAATAATTATCCATATCTTTCTTCTACAAATAAAGTACTGCCCTGAAAGGTAATACCAAAGGCAACTCCCATTCTCTAGAAGTTATGCAGTATTTTGATTTGTCCAAATTATTAAACATTCCTAAATTGGGTCAAGCAAAGATGCAACTGTCAAATTCCCCCTGCTGCTTTGCAGGCATGTGGATCATTTAAAAAATAATCAACAAGCTGAGAGCACGCTCCAGGAGTTGCAGGAATGTTAATCTGGACACCGGATTTAACTCCACCCGTGCTCTGCCCAGGATGCAGGATTACTCAGATGCTTTATGTACTCCTGTTTTCTTTTCCACATGTACATCCACACTGATCCTTCATGGAACCCTTTCCTAGAGAGCCCCCTGGGTTTTCTCTTCATCCCCTAAAAGAGGCCAAGGGATCATTATAACTATTTTATCTACAGGGGTTGGTTGATGTGGCTGGAAGAAAACACTCTATGTTTAAATTATTTATTAGCATGGGGATGTATTCACAATGTCCCTGATGTTGTCCAAACACTCAAAAAGGATGCAATGAGGCACACCCTGCCTAAAGAAAGGTAGGTAGTGCTGCAAGATTAAGGAAAACATGTGAGATTTTGAAATATTAACTGGTTTGTTTTCCTCTGTCAGCAAAATACACATGAATTTTATGGCCATCAGGTGGAGAGCAAAGAGGCTTCGCATGTACAGTCAGGGTCATTGTGCCACTCATCATGTCTTGCATGAAGAGAAGCAAAGTGTTTACAGGAAAGCTGACAAAAGACCTGGTGATGCTAGGAATGAGTGCTTGTAAAGCTGAGGGATGGGGAGGTGACACAAAACTCCAGCACAGCTGGTTGGGGAGGGACAGTTGTGGGTGCCATTGGTGCTGTGATGCTGCGGCTGAACATGATGCAATGCCTTCCAGTTGGGCCACTCCTGAGTCATACCAGCATAGCAGCCGTGGGGATGAATATCTGGGTGTAGGCAGGTACCAGGGAAGTCACACAGAGCTGCCATGGAGGCCAGTGAGAAGTGGGGAAGACAGGTTGGCCTCATGGGACCCACAGGGAACAGGCAGACATTGTTTTGCCATTGAACAGCGGGCATGACCATTGCCACTCCCACCTGAGTAACATGTCTCAAGACAGGTCCCTGGGAACAGGCCTCCGAGGGCACGGACACTACAGGGCGAGAGACAACAGCGTAAGGAGGTTAAACACTCTTGGACTTTCAAGGTTTGGCACAGCAGAAGCCTTTCCTTATGGGGTAATGGGTAATTAAGACAAAGATAACCCCAAACTTCACCCTTTATCTAACTATAGTGGTAAGAAAAAGTAAAAAAATAAACAACCTCTCCCAGAACAGCCATGAGCCAGACCCAAGCAAGGCGCGTCCCCAAGCTAGCCCCGGGAATAACACCTCTATTGCGGGAGGGCGCAGGCCGTGGGGCCGGGCTGCCCGAGGGGCGTCGGGCTCAGCCCTGCCCGACTCTGCCCTGTCCGCTCCGGCCGGAGTGGTCGCGGGGAGTCCTGGGGCGGGCGGCAGGCCGGGGCTCCCTAGCAGGCAACGCCGGTGCAGAGGGAAGGCTGGTGGGCCCGAGTCGAGCTTTCCAGCTGCCGCCGCCACCACCTCCTCCTCCCGCCGCCCTCGCAGGCGCAGCCCCCGCCCCCGGCCTGCCCCTGTGGCGCTGACGTTCCAGGCGGCCGGGCCGGGCCGTGCCGGGCGGCGGGGGGGCGGCGCAGAGCAGCGCAGCAGCCGCGGCGGCAGGGTTGGCAGCCGGGAGCCGGAGGCGGCGGCAGCAGCAGCGGGAGCAGGTAAGGACGCGGCGCCGGCCGGCGCAGCAGGCCCTTGGGCCCCCGCCGCTCCTCCGTGTCCTCCTGCTGCCCAGCGGGGGAGCGCTGGCCGTCTGGCCTGGCCGCGCCGCGCTGCCCCGGCGGTACCCCCGGCCGGCGCCTCCAGCCCGGCCCCACGGAGGCGCGGCCCGGCCCGGCCCGCCGGCAGGTGCGATCGGCTCCCCGGCGGGGCGTTCGCTGGAGGCTTCCTCGGGGGGAGGGGGCTGTGCCGGGGCGGGTGCCCTCTGGTAGCAAAGTCACGCTGTAGCGACGGCTACTTCTGAAAAAGGGCTGTTCGGAGCTGGGAGCGAGCGCTGCGGGGAGAGGACGGGGCCGGGGCGGCGGCTCTTACCTTGCACGCCCCGGTAACGAAGGAAATCGATTACCAAAGCTATTACCGCCGACGTCGCGGCAGAAGATGCGTCCTGACGCCAGCCCCGTGGTCTGAGGGCTCGGGGAGGTCCGGTCGCTCCGGGGGAGAAAACTGTTGGTGCGGGCGCCGGTCGGGAAGAGCCGCTCGGCGGGTGAGCGCTCCCCGCCCGCCAGCCCTCCTCGGGGTGGGCGTGCTGGACCCACGCCTTCTCGATGGGACATGGTTAGACTCTGAAGTGATTCCTCATGACTTCCTTAAATAAACTGCCATGGGAATTTCTATCCTGTGAGTTTGTTTGGGTTTTTTTTTTATCTTTTTGAGGCACCGCTGAGCTCCTCTCTTTGTTTCTTAAACATTTCTGTGCTGGTAGGATTGTCCTTGTTACAGAAATAAAGTTGTTACAGTCTTGACTGATCAAACACAGTACGACCAATAGTGCAGTTGTAGAGCATCTCTTGGGATATTTCTTGTTAAGGTATCTTTGCAGGCTTCGTTTTTAGAGAGCAGTGTGCATAAGTGTGATGTACTTCCAAGAACTGATACCTAATTCCTGTAACTTTCATTCAGTACTGAACAGGAAAACTTAAAAAGGTTAATCCCCTTAATTGGCCATCATATATTGCATACAACCTGCAATGCTGCATATTTATTGCTGATGCTTGCCTGAAACTTGGCCCTCAGATTCCCAACTAGTAATTCCTAATGTCACCAGAGGCCGGTAAGATTGAGATATCTGATTGCAGGTTGTACAGAAGGGTAGTTGTTACCTGTTATGTCACCTAAGTATTGCTGATTCTCAGCCCTTTTTTACAGAGGTGGAGAGAAGCAGCATGTTGTGACTTACGTCCTATTTTGCTCTCAGAAGGAAAAGACCTTTGAGGTGATCTAATTTCTTACAGTTCAGTTGGCATTGCTGGGCTACGGAGTGGCCTATGAACTGTGTTCAGAATCATCCAAGTACAAAGGTTGGCCAAGGGGCCGAGTTTTCCTTCTGTTACAAATGTGACAAATTAACAGGGTAGAGATGAACTTGTGACTTAAATGTCATGTGCGGTTTTAATTCTCAAGACAGGAGGGAATGCCAGGGAAAAAAGCCTAATGACAATAGAAATAATTCAGTGAATAAAATTATCCTTGTGCAAATTTGAAAGTACAAGCAAATGTCTTGTTGCTGTATTTCTTTATCATAAAACTCTGCTAATGTGCAAATTAACTATGAAGTGTGTGGTTTATAAAATAACTTCAACAGAAAGATCTGAGTATAGTTGAGGTGGGACAGTAAATATTGAAATTGTCAGAGTGCAAGTTAGAAACCTTTGCAATGTTGTTTTTAGTAGTTCATAATTTAGGATTCAGCTTGACTGTATTTTAGTGGATGTGTTTCCAATGTGTGTAAGTTAATAAACTACTTAGTGACGGTACAGTTGTGCCTTTGACTGTGAAACTATAAAGCCAGCAGCATGAACATAAAGGCAATAAATTGTCTTGTGAGGCTTAATAGCTTTCTGAATTAAAACCATGTCAGTATTAGCTTGCAGAAATTGTAAGTAGGTTGAAGCTATTTCCCCACCCCCATATTTCTGACCCAAGTGAGTGTTCATGTATAATCTTCACTAAGTACTGTGTCCTTCAGGGTCCGGGATTGCCATGTGCCTTTGTTTTGATACTGGGTCAGTATTTTGACCCAGCAACCCCAGTGTTCTCATATGCAAGGTGAAGTGGTGCTTCCTTGTGCCTGGTCTGCATGGGTAGAGAAGGCTTTGTGACCTAATCTAACCTTCATATTCTTTTGATATTTGATAACACTGGTCTGAGGAAAGCTCTGAGGTTTTAGAAATTTTGATGGTCTCATGAGTGATGTGGTAAAGTTGAGTAGGAACTAACCTTTTATTGTTACTTTCAGTACAAAACATGGAAGAGTGAGATTAAGCTGACAGGTTAAAAATGAACATAAGGGATGTTTTTTGGTTTTGACCCAACGTGTAGTTAGTTAAGCTTTGGAAATCCTTTGTGAAGTATGTGAATATTGAAAGTTTACAGGGACTTAGAAAGCAACTGGACAAATAAATGGAAGAAAAATCCACAAAAGCTGACTCGTACAGAGTGCTTCTTGTAGCTCAGGGCGTCACTGAGCTGCACGTGGAATGTAGGAGAACATACTGGGGAAGTACTGTCAAGTATTTACTAATTTTTTATATTAATTTCAGGCATTAACTACCGCAGCAGCATACTGGAGACAACATACCTGCCATCTGACCCAGTAGGGCTGCTTTTGGGAAAATTATTCATTTGAAGCATTTGAGAACAGGTGAGACAGAGGTCTACAGATGGCAGCTCTTCATGATTATTCTCCCAGAGTGATTATGAGTTGCCATCAGACTGGGAAGTCAGGTTAAATGGTGCTGGGGGCAGTTCTGGCACTTCTTCACTTTGTGTTGTCATTGATGTTTTTCATCAACAGAATTAACACAGAGTCTGAAGGGAGACTGAGTAGGAGTTTCAGGCCTTATTTTTTTATGCTTTGTTTTTTTGGAGGACAAGAAGTTTTTGATTTATACAATGACTGTATTTAAGTACAAGACATGGCTTTCAGGAAGAAGATCCCATATTCCAGATAGTGTCAGCAGTACCACAGAAGCAGATCTGAGGGTTATGGGAAATTGTGATAAGCAGTGGGGTGCAGTACTCTTGAAGTTTATCATTTAACTTGTCAGACCTGTGAAGCTTAAGTTAACAGAATAATATGTTCAGTTTTGGCCACGTCCCTTTAAGAAAGATAAATGCAATTGTCTCAGTCCAGCAGAAATCATAGAATCATAGAATGGTTTGTGTTGGAAGGGACCTTAAACATAATCTAGTCCAACCCCCTGCCATGACACCTCCTACTAGACCAGGTTGCTCAAAGCCCCATCCAACCTGACCTTGAGGACATCTATTGATGAAATAAAGACAACTTCCATGGGCAACCTGTTCCAGTATCTCACCACCCTATAGTGAAGAACTTCTTCCTATTTTCTATCTAAATCATCCCTTTTCCAGTTTCAGTCATAAAGATTTAGGAAGGGACTGGAAAGCATAATCTACAGAGACGACACCATGTGTGTTTGGAAGTGTATTCTGCAAAAGCTAGACAAGCTAAATTCCAGCAGAAAGAGGATGAGATGAGGGAATGAGAAGATGTTAGTCAAATTAGTGAGAAGTGGTCTGTGTCCTGTCAGTCCCTGTATTGAGAAAGATGAAACTATTTTGCACCAAAGATTTTGTGTAGTTCTTAAAAATGCTTTGGAGAAAGCTGGAACAAGGTGCAGTGGCACCATCTTTTCACAAAGATTTCTGAAAGTCAGAGTTCTTGTGCGGGGGATTGAACTTGATTCCTTTGCCTGTATTCTGGCATGAGTTCATGTGGAAAAAGTAATTCTAGTTATCAAAAGAAATGCAGTTGCTGTGATAAAGACCTAGAATCTTTCTGTTATTGCTGGTTATCTGATATTACAGCATAATGCATTTGGTTTTAAAATAGGTAGTGTTGAGGCAAACTATTGCATTCAAAATATTGTGGTTTAGGAGCATAGCCTGTAATCTTGTAGGAAATGTACTGTGATTTAAACCAGGAAAGTCAAAGGGATAAAACCTGAGGGTTTTTATCATCTACTGTAGTATATACTGTATGTGGCTTCATAACCTCTGTCCAGATGTTACAGCTTCTTCTGTTCTGAAACACTTTTAAAGAGCTGTCAGCCTATTTAAGAAATCAGACTTGTTAGCTAGTGTGTTTCTTTAGGTGCCCTCACTTTGAATCTGTTTTATAAAGTATGCATTGGCGGATAAAAATGACTTAACATTTTAACATAGCGTGCCATCTATTCAGGGTTTTGCTTTGCTTTGCTGTTTCTGGGAATGACTGTATTACGTTTGTAGTAGATACTGGTGACTGAAACTCACGTTTATGAAGTACTGATAGACACTAATAATGCAAAGAGCACAAAGAAAAAAATACAATTTTTGAACTGAAGTCTGTGGATTAAACTTTTTTCCAAAATACCAGTTTTGTGAAGCTAAAGGAGCCCTTATGGGAGCCCTTATGTTTCTTCCTAACGTTTTGATGGCAAGAAAAAGATAAATCTGTGGGCTCTTTAATCTCTGGCAGGATGATTTCTGTAAATAATGACTGTACATAGATAATAGTCTGTATTTATAGGAAAGAGCATGCTAATTCTGGCTTTCAGTTTGTGATTATCTTACAATACCACTTTCAAAAAACCCCAAAGATTTAGCCAAAGCAAGTTATTGCATTTTCTTTTGTTGAACAGCATGCAAAAACAGAGCAGAGGATGATGGGTCTTGGGAGGGCAGGTTCATTTGGGTCCTGCCACTGTACTGTGCACCACAGCTCAAAGGCAAAGCCTGTTGCAACTTGTGAACCACTCAGCAGGAACTTGTGAAGATGGTTTGGGAGCCACTGCAGCACACTTAACTTTTTCCCAGTGAAAAGAAGGGAGTGAGTTGCAGCCAGGCAGCATTCACCCTGCAGACACAGTGCTAGCTGCACTTCCTGTAGGTGTGCTGGAGCTCTGTGAGCTAAAGTGCAGCTACTCTCAGTAGCATGGTGTGCACTTGGTTACCGCTTGGTTAACGCTTGGTTATCATGGGTTGGTTTTTGTGCTGCTGTGACTGTGCTGTAGGTCATACGCAGGGTTTAGATGAATCCCAAAGCACTTCTGTCAAGCCAGGGGTCTCTCCTCATCAGGTGAGTGCTTCTCCTCATGCTGCAAGTGGGTGGATGGAAAGTAGTTTCTTCTTGCTCTGGGGAATGAGAGATGGATGAGTGTCTGGAGTTAAACCTCACTTGTCCTGTGTGCAGGTCACAGTGCTGGTGCTGCGCTCACCTGATCTCTGAGTGGTAAAGGCAGAATGGGGCCAGTGTCCAAGCTGGGATCCAGCCCTGCCAGTGCCAAATGGAGTTGCTGTGAGCGCTACTGGATCTGGGGTGGCCACGTGGATCTTTTGAGATTGGGTCTGCCCTCAGAAAAATCAATAGAAAAATTCCCAGACTCATCATCTGGAAGTCTGAGTGAACCTTGGATTTGTATATACTCAACAAAAGGCCTTTTTAAAAGAAGACTTTTGTTTCTTTTTTGAAGCAGCATACCTTGAAAGAGCTTGCTGAATTTATTTTACAAAGGTAGTTAAACAGACAGTTAAATGGAGAATATGTAACAAAGCTGGTTGTTCACGAAAATCTCTCCAGTATGAGCAAGATCTCTGGTTATGTTGGTAGCGGCAACTTTCTGAATTACATCATAGAGTCATAAAATAATTTGGAATGGAAAGTGACCTTTAAAGGTCATCTAGTCCACCCCCACCTGGAGTGATGGAGGGAGTGAGCAGGGACATCTTCAACTTGGTCAGGTTGCTCAGAGCTGTATCCAGCCTGACCTGAAATGTTTCCAGGGATGGGGCATCTGGGTGACCTGTGCCAGTGTTTACCAACCTCATTGTAAAACATTTTTTCCTTATATCTAGTCTAAATCTCCCCTCTTTTAGTTTAAAACCATTGCCTCTTGTTCCATTGAAACAGGTCCTCCTAAAATGTTTGTCTCCATCTTTCTTATAGGCATACTTTAACCATTGAAAGGATGCAATAAGGTCTTCTTGGAGCCATCTCTTCTCTAGGCCTGATCTGAAGTTGTGTAAGCACTGTTGCATTTCCTATTTTGAGCAAGTCCAGCTTGTGGTTTGTATGTTCTAGAACTCCATCCCTCTGATCTGCTGTACTCCCTGTGTTGCCATGACACCCAGCAAGATTTCAGTCATCTCAGGTTCATTCTTAGTGTCCTGGATCCAAAGCAACCTGACTAAATGATGGTGCTGTAATAGCTGTTTCAGAAGCTGCCCACAGGAGGGCCATGTGTCCTTCTCCAGTCCTCTGGCATGACCTTTGAGGGAGGCTATGCCTATGGTGGGGTGAGAACATCCCCTTCTGAGTTCCCATCTGCACTTTGCTCTTTACTGTTTTAATCAAGAGCAGCCCATCACACCCACTCTATAAAGGTGGAGGTGATAGCAATGAAAATCTTTCACAGAATCCTCCGCCCCAAGGATTGGCTGTTTTGCTTCATCTTCCTTTTTCTCAGCTGGGTGAGTGCTGTGTGCTGACATGCTGAACCTGCCCACCATGGTGCCGCTTGCTTGAGGGAAGACACTGGAGACTTTTGGGAGGTAGATGTGCTGTGGTTGCTCTGCTGGTTTGAGATCTAATGGTGCGTGGTAACCTCCTGTGCTGTTGGCCCTGCTTACATAATGTAGTTTCCAGGAAAGGGATCCAAGGATTTGGCAATGAAGAACCTGATAAATATTTTAGTAACTTCAATTTTAACAGTTCTCTAGGGTTGCAGTTTTATGAATAGTTTGTGCTGAGGTAACTGCTTTGCTGGCCTCCCAAAGGGAGGGAATCTTCTCATGGCTGCACCTTCCCTTCCCAGCAGCATCAACGGTCACCGGGCTCTTCCACACCTCATTGCAAACTGCTGTCTCTGCAGAAAGCAACCAAACCCATCACCTCTTCTTGTTCATACTACTGCTGCAGAGGGACATCATGTGTTTCCGAACTTACACAACAGGGCAGGGGGAGCCTAAGAAAGAGGAGGCAGATGACTGGTTTACCCCAGTTAGGGTGGTAAGCTGTTACATGTTCAGCTCGCCCTCTCTCAGGAACTACAGCATTTTTTGCAGTCTCTTAAACCTGTGTAAGTCTCTACCAAAAGGTAGAGATGTCTCCAGTGGCCCTGCTGCAGAGACATGCAGATGTAAAGAGTGTATGTAGGGAATTTCAGAGTCATAGCAGTAGGACCAGAAAAGATTTTTAGAAGAATACAGACTTCAGAGGCAACATGGACTTTTATTACTGTGTAAAGATAGAATGCTTGGTTTTAGTATATGTGGTGGTTTTGGAGATGGGGAGAAATATCTTTTGTTGGTTTGTTTTTCTTTTTTTCCTACCTGAGACCCTGTACAAAGACAAAAAAAATGAGATAAATCTTTATCTCATTTTATGAGCTCCAAATAAATCTTACTTTTGCAGTATTTCCAGTTTCTTTACAGTTCTTGCTGTATTCATGATGCCAGCCTTTTGGGCAGGTGCTTGGATACACCAAGGTCATTCTGTAGCGTATTTCATCTCTCTGTTGTACTGCAAGGAGTGTTGCTCACCTGGATGCTACAGGGATGATACTGTTTCTCCTCTCCTGCTTGTTGGCTTGTCTTAGCATAAGCATGCTGTGAGGCCATTTTTCTTCTCTCTTCCCCCCCCCCCCAAAAAAAAATAAATTTCCCAGCTGTGTATTACTTTGTGGGAATACACACACATGTTGAATTATCACTTTATTGCCCTTGTTTGTTCTTTTATCAGATAAATTTTTTTTTTTTTAATAGATTTCCCTAACTGATATTCTTGTGGCCATGGTTAAAAGCATTGCTTCAAATTTCAAAATTCTTGGGGAACAGAAGGAAAATGGGCTTGTCTGTTGTAGTTGTCTTGAATTGCAGCTGTTGGGAACAAAGCATTTAACTGCAAGTGTGCAGAAA
Source organism: Megaceryle torquata (assembly GCA_024611175.1). NCBI lineage: Eukaryota > Metazoa > Chordata > Aves > Coraciiformes > Cerylidae > Megaceryle > Megaceryle torquata. Next base: position 107,498 of record JANIJG010003223.1, read on the forward strand.
AAGCAGAAATTTCAGCGGCAATGTGGTGATCTTCATCTTCAGTTGTCATCCCATTATGGTACTCTTGCATCCAACATCTACAATTAGTCATGGTCAGACATTCAATCTCAGCTTATATGGACCTTCTGATAGTGTTTAGTTCACTGCATGAATGTGGTTTTGGTTTTTTTTTTGAATGGTTTTGGAGGTGCATTGTGGGTTTTTGAAAAAGTAGTGTAACACCTTAGTAATTTTTGGGGGGTTATTTTTTTAGATCATTTATATAAGAACAAATTTTAAGCTTTGCTTAGGGGAAGATTGCTTTTTCAAATAGGGCTTTTATCATATTTTGATGGTAATCTGAAACAAATTCTAGATCTTGTTTTATGTTTTGCTTTGAAGTTCTACATCCTTTCAAAGGAAAAGATTATTTCTTACTAACCTAGGGAGAAGAATCTTAGACATGAAATTTCTTAGCCTGTAATCAATGCTGTACAAGTCATGTCTTGCTCAAAAGGTCAACACCCACAGAACATGTTTTTTGCAGTGCAGTGGACTAAGTAGCTGCTTTCCTTGGGGCTGTAACAGCCTTTCCTATTGTAATTGAAAATATGATCTTTTGGTGATATGGCATCTGATGCTATAGGTAGCTCCATGTTGCATGCTAAAATACAATTCTATAAATCCAACATCAGAGAAGCAGTGATAAATATAATAATATGTTGGCCATATACTAGTATGGATTATTGTCTTTCAATTTAAATCCTTTCAGCCTTTCCCAGTTTTTCATACATACATGTATTTCTCAAAATTTTATGTCGTTTCTTTTAACTTGGAACTGAAAAATCTTTTTTTTTAACAACTGTTGGAGTTCAGCTTCTTTATTTCTTCAGATACAGAGTTTTATGTCTGTTCATGTAGTAGTTAGACTAGCAGGATTTTAAGGTATTAAACTGGTTCATAGACTTGTTTTTTAAACTACCCTTCACAGCTTCTGTTTCAAACCTTTTCCTTGTTGTGGTCCCAGATCAGTTACTGAGCTCTGCAGAAAGGGAATATATATTTTTTAATCCTTTAGAAAATGCAGTTCTATTATTTCCTGATTGGTAATTTTTTTTGTTTAGTAAAGAATTGGAAATTCATGTGAGTAGTAAGTACTGACTGCTTGAGTGGGTCAGGTGTAAGTGGAAATTGGTATGGTTTCAAAGAAACTGACTATTTGAGTTGTTTTCTGGCTTAATCCTGGTTTCTTTATGAATCCCAGTGGGAGGGAAGAGGGAGGACAAAGGCCACTTTATGCTGCTGGCATGTTTGCTGAGTGACTCTGCTGCTTTAGCCTAGGGAGGAGGTAGAAGTAGGGGAGAGGGAAACTAGCAGGAAGAGAAAGAGTAATTTGAGGTGAGCTCCTTCTTAAGGGACATGTGAAGACTGAAGGACAATGCCAGGGTGGGAAAGGATGGGGAGCTGAGAGGACCAGAGGGACCCTAGCAAATTCAAAAGGAAGCACTTGAAGATTGTAGTGGAAGAATACTCTCACCTGGAATATTGTGTCCAGTTATGGGTTCTCCAGTTCAAGAGAGACAGGGATCTACTCGAGAGAGTCCAACTGAGGGCTACAAGGATGGTTAAGGGACTGGCACACATGCCTTATGAGGAAAGGCTGAGACACCTGGGGCTCTTTAGTCTGGAGAGGAGAAGACAGAGGGGATTTGATAAATGTGTATAAATATATGAGGGCTGAGTGTCAGGAGGAGAGAGGCAGCCTCTTCTCACTCGTGCCCTGTGATAGCAAAAGGGGTAATGGATATAAGCTGGAGCAAAGGAGGTTCCACCTCAACATGAGGAGCAACTTCTTTACTGTAAGGGTCACAGAGCACTGGAATGGGCTCCCCAGAGAGGTTGTGGAGTCTCCTTCTCTGGAGATGAAATTTCAAGACCCACCTGGATGCGTTCCTGTGTGACCTGTGCTAGATGATGTGATCCTGCTCTGGCAGGGGGTTGGACTCGAAGATCTCCAAGGTCCCTTCCAACCCCTGACACCCCATGATACCTGTGAAGAATGCTGGTTTGTCTGATTGAAGGCAAAAGTGGTTAGCATCAGGGGTTGCCCTTTCTATCATTCCTGGGCTGGACTGCAAACCCATGTTTCCTCTTCAGCTTAAAGATGCTGCATGATCTCCATACGTGCCCAGGCACTGACCCTTAGCGTGCCTGTTGTGGGTGTAAGAAAGCCACGAGGCCTTCCAATTTGGGTTAAGTATTTCACCCCAAGATGAGTAAAGGTATTGGAGTGACATCTGAAAGTGTGCTGAGGTGTGTTTAGTTGTAATTAATAACAGTGAATTGGCCCATGGCTTCTCTGCCTCTTTTATTTCCATCGGTCATCTTGTTGGAAATGGCCAAAAAGTTTTGAGAGGATCCAGGTAAGACAGGAGCCTTCTCAAAAGGATCTGCTACTTTCTCCACTCTACATACTTCAAGGGGAAGATTGAAAGGGTAAGGTAAAGCTGTGCATGAGGCTCGTGTGGCTTTGTTTGTGTGATCAGCTGCTCCATTTTAAATTCATGGCCTGACTTTGTGATGAACACTTTATAGGCAGGCAGACCCTAATCTAACAAAAAATTAATCAGTAGTCTCCAGTCTGACAATGAGGTAAGCACATCTCAGTCACAAATACAGGAATTTTTTTCAAGTATTTAATTTTACTTTTTTCAGGCCTTTGCTTAAGTAAGAGCTGCGTGACTATCACACGCCTACAGGAGAACCAAGTCAAATATGAAATAGTAGCCACATTTGCAGGAAAAACATGTTTTGAAGAATTAGGCTAGTGATGTTAGCAAGCATTTAACCTTTTTTTTTTTTTTTACTGCCACATCACTGCTTCCCTTAAGGATCTGCAAGTGTTTGGACTGTGCTGAACTTTTAAGATAAGCTAAAGGCTTGTACTAGTACCTAGGGAAGTTAGAAAAACTAAAGCACCTTTTTTATTATTTTACCTCTGTCAAGGTCTTCACATCTATTTCAATACTATCAAGAAGAAACTGTGGGAGAAGAATGAAAGGTTTTTTTAAAGATCTTCCTGTAGCTGAGGGAGGATTTCCCTTTTTTCAGCTACCACCCAGCTGGCACGGGAATGGCTTGGTGTGGAGCTCAGGTGCTTCTGGCTATAGTGAGTCATACGTGGGATGCAGACCTCGGTTTGGTGTTAGCTGATAGCATGTCTTTGCACTGGTGGATGTAATGACAGTCAAATTTTGACCCAGATGCATGTGATAGTGTTCATTTGGAGTTCACCAGAGCATGAAACAGTGAGTACTCCAATATACATTGTTAGCATGTCACCTGGATTGGCTTCCTGGGTTGCACTTTGTGTTGCCATCATTCTGCATCACCTCCAATCCATGCTGCCCTCGAGGTGTGGTCTGGATCTTTTGTACTTGAAGTGCAGCTAGTTGCTCCCTCTGAATCAGATTTATTTTTTCAGGTTCAGCTACTGCCCTTGAAGAAGCCCTGTGTAAGCTATTCCCAAGAGACCTGTCTTTTTTTTTTTTTTTTTTTCTTTCTTTTTTTAATGTTGCTACTTACAGGATATCCTGCCTTTTGTGTTTCACAGCTCACTGGAAATGAGCAGGATTTGGGTGCCGTCAGTCCTACAAATGAGCGTGCAGCTTCACATACTCTTTGTGGACTGCATATACCAGGACAGATTGCAAATGGAGTTTGTACAATAGAGCAAGTAAAACTGGCTGCATCAGTACAGTTTTCTGAGGATGAAAGAGATGCTGTTTTTGTTTTACTTGGCAGCCAGGCTTGGTGTCTAGTGAGTAGTGGGGGGACGCAGGGCAGAACATCTGGTGGGAGCAGAATTTAAGGACTGAAAAGAGGATTTTAAAGAAAAACCCATATTTATCTCCACTGTGCCCTCCTTTGTTGAGGATGACCAGTGTCATACCAGTGACTAGATTGGGGATGACTTGGAAGCTGTCAACTTATGATTAACTCTGCTCGTCAGCCTGAGGTTGGGAGGGTGATGTGAAGGACATGTTTGCTGTGGGGAGTGCTTCTCTCACAGCAAGCTTTGCTCGCATATGCCCAGCACAGCCTGGAAAGGCCTGCAGTAGACTGTGCTTGCTCCCCATGTGAATCAGCAGGAAGGAATATTTTTTCTTGTTGCAGGCTGTTGTGGATTGCTGCTCTACTGGGGACTCCTTTGACTCCTTACTGTGGTCCTTGCACTGGATGACATCACACTGATCTTGTTCTGGGTCAGCAGAAGTACCTCATCACCATGCCAAAAGCATCCTAGCAGAGAAAACCCTATGCCTGTTGCCACCCAAAATGCATGTGGATTCACTAGATTCCCAGACTGAAGCAGCAATCTCTTTTCCTGTTTGGGGAAATATGGAAGTGGGGGGGAAATAGTGTTGTATTGAGATGAAGATCTGCTTTGCAAGCTAATTTGAGGTGCAACTTAATGTGTACAGGGAGGCATTTTAGAGTAGAAGGTCTTGACAAGGGGAGTAACTACCAGAGGTACAAAATTTTTAATGCTGGTGTTGAGCAGGTGGTGTTGGCAGAAGCAGCCATGTGATGTAAGGAAAGCATGATCTGGTACAGTGGCTGCTGAGTTGCAGATATGCTGACTGGAGGGTTCACCTTCCAGGCAGAGTCTCACTGGCTTGCTGGGCTCAGAGGCACAGCATGGTGCAGGACCAGTACAGCTCCTCTGGCAGGATGGAAAGTTCCTGGCCTCATCACGTTCCCCAAATCCAAAAGCAGTCCAGAGCATTTCAAGGGTTTTTTCTTACCTGGAATAGCATCAGTGGTTTTCTAGGATTGGCCCTTTCTGCTGCCATGTTGTCTTTTTTTGTATTTTCAGTTGATCCATGTTTTTTGACGTGCTGATAGCTTTAACAAGAAATATGAGTTTCTTTCTGGAGAGCAAAGAGAAACTTTGTATTTAAAAAAAGGCATTTTGAGGTTAGGATGAGAGATAAACCAAACTGTGGATGCCTAGAGAATGGGGGGAGGCCAAGTGTCAAAAAAGATGAAAATCATTCACTACAGTTAAGGTCTATCTTTTATTGCACTGTTAAAATAGAAGGTCAGGCCACAGGAAATATTAGTCCTCTGTCCTATACCTCTCTGCCCTTGTGTGTGTCAGTATACAATTAGTTCAGGTGACCTGCAGCAGTAGAGGCTTACACAGGAAGGCTGCTGTAGTTATTAGAGCACTTCCTGGGTGGCTCAGGATTTGTCTCTGAAGCCACACCTGGTTTATTAGTTTCCTCTGCTGTTATTACAGGACACACTCTGTATATGTTTCCAGAATGATGTCAAAAGCTTCTGTATCAGAGGAGAATCATCACACAGCACAGGCCGCTGGATGTGTGAAGAAATTAGTTATATTACAGCATCCAGTAAAACTTGAATGATTTTTATGGAGTGGAAGACCAAATACATCTTTGATAACCTTTGAAATGCATTTATGCTTCTCTGTTGCACACTTAAGCTTGGATGTCATCAAATTTTGCTAACTTGTCACTTCTGAAAAAAGTAAAATAGTTATTGTCTCTTAACAGACTCAATGCAGTGGTATTTTTTCTTTTAGTATAATCAAATCTGTATCCTTCACAGGTCATAACACTGAGATTAGCCAGCATGGCTCACCCTTCTCTGTGAAGGGACTGTAGGAAATGCCTGTTGCTGGTTGTACAGGCATTTGACAAGGCATTTGATTAATTTCTTGTTTTCCATGTTGGCCCTAAGTTATCTGAGTTATTCAAGGAACATATACATACACACATATTTTTGTCAAAGTAAACCATTATAGATAGCAAGTTGTTTTTACTAGTCACTTCAATAAAGAAGAAAATCTCGAAGTTGTGAATTTCCTTTTAACACAGCATTGATACTGAAGTGCAGTGACAAGTTAATGGTTAATATTAATTTTCTTTCTGTGTAGTAAAAAAGAAATACCGTCTGCTTTTGGGTTTTGGGAGATACTGTGATAAAAATAGACTCCAGGTTTATAGTTCAATCTTCTGAACTCTAGTTAAGTGCTTCTTTTAAATATCCTCTCTTTATTAATAGAATTAATAAGATAATTCTTCAGTCCTTGTGTCATTCAATCAATGAAGGGAAATGTGTGTCCCTGTAATTGAAGCCAGGTATGCTATTGTGAAGGGTGGAACATGAGTCTTTGTAAAGAGAGGTGAAGTCTCCATTAATGTGGTGTGCTGATTCATTTGTTGATGCATTTTGCAAAATGGGTCTGTGGGTTGGTTGTGTTTTTTTATTTTGTTTTGGCATTTTTTAGTTTACAAAGTTTTGAGTTATGTACTTATTCTTTTTGACCTCAGTTATTCTGGAGTTCTTGCCTTGAGACTTCATATAGGTCTGGACGGTGACAGAGACCAGTGTGTTTCTTTCTATGTTTGTCTCAGCACCAAACAAAGGAATTGGGCTGTTCAGGGTTCCTGAGGAAATGTCTGACTTGAATTCACCGAGTTCTTAATTGTAGTCAGTTTTGTCTCTATTCTGCACATAATTGTTTCATTTAACACTGTGGTTTGAATTTTTTCTAAGATGACCTTTGAAGATCTTTTTTATCATATGATGTTGTATTACAACTATACTTACAAGCTTTTATTTTTCTAGTTCCCATGAATATTTCAAAATTTCTCTGAGTAAGACTTTTGCTCCAGAGAGGAAATAGAGGAAATGTATGAGGAGTTTACTCCCCCCCCCCTTTCCAAGAGAGCGCTCAGGTCCTTCAACAGTGTGAAGAAAATCCATCATTAAAGTGGATCTGAAATATTTCTATTCATCAGGAGGAAAAAATAATGGATTGTATCTGACTTTCATGTAGAATTTCTTAATCACTGTAATTTAAGCTCCTATGGAACTTAATTTTTGTATGAATTTACAAAGAAGTTATATGGAGAATGTGCATCTGCAATAAAGAGTGTATTTGCAGGAATATAGGAAATGTGGAGGACCTCCAGACTGGAGTCCCAAATAGAATTCTTGAGTGAACTTGAGTTCAAGCATTGTAGACCACAAGTCCAGAAAGCTGAAGAGGATGCTTTGTAAAGCCCTGTGAAAGGAAGTCATTGGGTTGTCTTCTTGTGGGCCCACTGATGCTGAGTTTCACAGGATACCACATTCTTTCCTTCAGTAGCAGCACAGCCTCTTCTGCATCTTTGGTTTAGAATTGTATTTTTCATCCTGTAAAAACTAATAACATGTTAGTTTTCCATTAAAAATGTCAGGGCCTCTTGTCATTTACTGTTTGGCAGTCAGCAGTAAGGGTGTTGTAATTACAAGCGGAGAGGAGAGTTGTAAAGATGTGCAAGAAGAAAATGTTTAGCCTTGGAAGAACAAGGGGATGTGTCTTCAAGGTTAGATAGTAGTAATATGCTTGTAATCACACATGCATTAATTAAATATTTTTATCATCAGGACTTTCTGAGTGTGACTTTCTGAAGTGTCTCCTAGACATTTTGTTGACATTTCTAAGTACTTGCAGTATCTACAAATACTGAAACTAGCCAGGAATTGACTCTCAGATGTCTCTGGCAGAAGGCACTAGAACTTCTCTTTCTTTGGCTGTGTCTATATATGCACTGAAAACAAATAAAAAGGCGGCTTCTTTGCAGACTGAGTGTTATGTCTTGCAAATCAAAGTGAAAAATATTTAGACTACAAAGAAAAAAAAAGAAAATCTAGACCTTAAAATCTGTGTTACTGGTTAAAAGTAATTCTACTAAAGACTTTCAAAATTATTGATGGTCTATGTTTAAAACAGTGCAAATTTCTAGTCTGTGTGGCCGCTGTTTCCAGTGATGGTGTACTGTAGCTTTTTCTGCTAGATTGAAGAATTCTGTAGTCTGTTTTCCATGTAAATACTGTATATTTTTAATCTGTGTTCCCTAACATTATTTGTTTGGCAAAGGGTTTGTTTAGAACAATGGATTTTTTTGTGTGGTTGGTATTCAGCACATAGAGGAAAGTTGTAAAGATGTGGAAGAAGAAGATGTTTTGCCTTGGAAGAACAAGGGGATGTGTCTTCAAGGTTAGAAATTAATAATAATGTATTTGGTTTTGGTTTTTTTTCTTTGTTTTTTTTTTAGTGGGAACAAGTTTGAAACTATTCAGTTTGGGCTAGAATTAGAGGAAGGTTTTAAAGGTGCTGCTCTTGATCACAGGAGGTGTTTGAATTAAAAGAAAAAAATATAAGAAGATTTAAGTATCTTTGGAGCATGCTTAGGAACTATTTCACATTATCCTCTTCTCTAATTGATTAACTGGATAATAGGTTTAAATGTGCCAAATAACAAAACCCATGGATTTTATAGCAACTGATCTAAATTGATCTTATTAAGTTTGGTTGTTCCTTTTGTGTCACCTAGGTGAATCCTAATGAGGTATAGCGGGTTGCATTAAATGGGGTCGTGTCGGTTTCTTGGGAATGGTGTTGATAAAATTAGAAATGTTGTCAAGAATGTTAATTAAAGTACTAGGTGGAAATGGCTGTTCAGGGCATTTCTGCTCCAGCTACATCTGGTGGTCCTCACTCATTTAGGCAACTCGATTTGATTGCTTTTCTTGATGGTCTCAATATTGAGTGTATTGACTACATTTTGTATGTGTAGACATGTAGATGATACATGGTTCGAACCTGTGTCATCAGCTGTGATGTCAGTTTTGTTCATTACCTTGTAAAAATTGTGTAGTCTTTTTGATTTCTGGACCTCCTGAAGTTCCTGCTGGACACCTGGATTCTGTCAGGAATGCTACATCTGTGAGGTCTTTGGAATGTGATTTTTCCTTAATCTCCTTTTGAGGGCTGCCAAACCAATTCAAAATAATTCTTCTAGAAGGTTGTCCTAAGGGTCACATCGGTTACATCTCAGTGATTCCCATGAAGTATTCTGCTTTTACAATTAGGCAATGTGATGTCAACCATCTTTGACATCAGATAGCTCAAAGTAGTGTCAATAATCAGTTTCAGAAGTTGCTGATGGAGTTTCTTTTATGTTTTCCCTTTTTTTCCTTTGTGTTGAACAAACACAAGAACAAAAAATACAGTTTGGCGAATACTACTATGTGCAGTTGCTTCTTTTTTGAAATGTTTAAAAATGCATCTTCATTTTCTGAAAGTAGAAGTCACAGTTCTCTACATTGGCCTTGAACATCTGAACTCAAGGTCTGTCGAGGTAATTTAGGCCATGCTTGTATGTATTTTGAGATTTTTTGCAAAGCATTACAGGTGAGTCACATCAGAGAGAGAAAACCTGTTGACTTTTCAGAAATGCTGAACAAAATCTTCAAAGCTATGGAAAAGCCATTAGGTTTAGAAAAGTCCGAGTTTTTAACCCAAATCATTAAGAATCATTAGACTTCATCTTGTGCACATATTTTCAGAGATGTGGAGAGCCAAGGTAACAACTTGCTGCTGCCTCGAGGAGTTTCTGCTCTCATCTCTGCCTTCTTGTGGATATACTTTCTACTTCTGGCTTATGCTGCCAGGGAGCTCACCGATCTTCTTTTTGAACTGTGGAGTTATTTAAGTGGATGAAACAATGCACTTTGGCAGAGGTATTTTTCTGCTGTTGCAGTGCAGTGAGCTGGCTTCCAGGCACTGGGGCTGGTACTGCCCAAGTTGAGGAGGAGGGAACTGAGAAGCCGGATAATGTGACTTTTGTCCTGGGGGCATTGAGCTGTTCAGTTGCCTCACCTGCTTTTTTGGTGTGGTGTGGTTTTGTTTGTGGGTTTTGTTCTTTTTTTAGTGCTCTTCTCTAAGCCACAAAATGTCCTGGATACCTCTTGATAGTTTTCTAGTTGATTAGGAGTGGCGTATTACATAGTGAGAAAGGGGTCTGCATTGTCCTGGCAGAAGGGAAAGAGGCTTTTACTTGGTGGCTTTTTTTTTTTTTTTTTAATTTATTTAAATATTTTTAATTTATTTTTTGTTTTGTTTTTGTGGAGTTATTTGTGGTTTATGGGGAAGAGTAACATTGCACTGATTTGGTATTTGGGAACTTTAAACTTCTGTGTGTGCATTTTGTACCCTGTTCAAGGCTAATTTTAATAGTGTCTTCCAGTGTGTTTTTAAAAATAATTTGTATTTACAAATTGTATTTACAAAGCAGAAATGTTGATACATTATTAGATCTGCACAAATGCAAATGTCAGCTAGGCTTTTGGTTTAAAGCCCTAATTCAAATATCTCCTGTCTGACAAGCAGCAGGAAGGTTAATCTCCTGTGGACAGGGGAATCCATACTCCACTTTTAGACAAAACACAACGATTAAAGTTACTTGTAGGTTGAATAAGCACAAGCCTTTGTTCAGGATGGCAGAACAGGGTTATGTCAGAACACGTAGGAACAGGACTTACTCGCATTCCTGTTGCTGCTGCTTCCACGTTTCCCGTCCACAGCATCATCTGACGGGGAGCCGGTGGTAAGTTACCTGCTGAGCATATAAGCTGTATTTTACTTTGAGACCTGTTGTTTGATTAGACAACAGTGTCTTCAGGTGTCCTCACGGAGCCAGGCTCATCAGTGTGCAGTGCCCTTGTGTGGGTTGGTGACAGCTGCATGATGGTGGCTCACAGGATGGAGGCTGCTGGATCATCTAGGGACAATTTAGAGGGAACTGAAGTTAACTTCAATCATGCTTTGTTTTTAGAGAGCAAGATCACTACAATTATATAAGTCCAAAGGAGAAAAATTGGTTTGGCTGGTGTTTGAACTCTGGTTTTCAAAAGCAGCATACATTTAAAGTATTGAACTTTGGATATCTAAGGTTAAATGTTTTGTGTTGTAGTAGGAATACTCTGTCCTTGGTAAGGGAAGAAGGAAGAATTATTATTATTATTTTTTTTAATAATGCAAGCTAAGTTAAAGTTATGAGAAGCTGTCTTCCCATTGTTTAAGGACTTTCTTGCTATTTAGTGCTGTATGACTGGTACCTACCTATATGTTATATGATCTCTAATGAAGCTTAGATTCAGTTGAAGATAAAATGCATATTGAAAAAGGGGGGAAATGCCCCAGACTGGCCTGTGACTATGTTAGAGCAACAGTCTACAATTTCTGTCTTTCCCTGTGCCAGGAACCATAAGCAGCTGGATGAAAAGAGAAAGTATGTCTCTCCTTGAGTTAAGTTAGCTATTGTGCTCAACCTCCTGCTTGTCTGCACTTACTTCACAGCAGATCCAGGCACCAAACTGGATCCTGTTTTGATGAAACCAGAGTGGAAGATTCGTCTTAGGAAAACACTTGATGTTCTCCAGATGTGAATTCATATTCAGTCCAAGGGCCAGACTAGAGCCATATGGTACTGACTAGATTTAGTAAACCCTCAAAATGCCTGTGGTATGTATGGGCACTGGCCTCTCAGCGCTGCTACTTCATGGTACAAATTTGCTCCTATCATACTCTATTACTTGCTAATGTAGATGTATCCCTGGAGTTTAAAACTAATTTTTTGGGGGATTTATATCAGGATAAGTAATGAGTTGAAAAAAATCTGGAAATAATATGTCCTACAGTTCTGAAATCTGTCCTCTTATTGAGATAATGGCTATTAGTTAGAGCTCTACAATTATTAAAAAAAACCCCAACAAGACACACTAAAACCCCACCAAATCAGATGTATCTAAAAATAAATATACAGGGCTTCTATATGACTCCCCTCGTCTTTCTCTAAAATGTGTGCAGTTTAATTCAGAATATTGTAGGCAGGGCTGTAAAGCAACAAAAAGGAGGAAAGGTGTCACTTATAGTTGTAAATAATGTGTTTTCATTTTTCATTTTCTTCCTGAGATGAAAATTAACGTGATATGATTCTAGCCTCACCATCATGCTAAATTCTGGGATAACTGTAAAAGAAAGTAAAGCACATTGGAAACTAAATATTCATGTAATTAAAGGAGGATAAGGGAAAAGTGATGGTGATGAGTTTCCTAACCTCAAGAGATGTGTTCTTTGTATAAATAGTTCACATAGTCTGAGCTGAAGGCTCAAGTGCCATAGGTGAATGCTTTTGTCTTTGAGCTGCTGAGTCCATTGGGAAGTAGCAGTGGCAGTGTGACAATGCTCATTCTCCCAGAAATTTTGTTCAGCTGTAATTGTTCAGGAAGTTTTGAATTTAGAAACACCTGAGCTGTATTTTGTGGCTGAATTTACAAGCTGACTAAAATAGATTTCCTTCACTCCATTTTGGCCTCCTTGCCAAAATAAATAAGCTGTTCTTAGTATGTGGCCGTGGTGGTTTGTCCTTTGTGTGAGCATCTGTACAAAATTTATAACTATGCTTAAGTGTTGGTCCTGGTAGCCGTGACTCTGTGTGGGTTATTTTCAGTTTACTTTCATATGAGATGTAGTGAGACCACATGTGCGTGTGGTTGCTGTGCAATTCCCAGCCTCTTGGATGGACCTCAGGCATGTGAAGAGACAGTGTGTTATCACCTGCACAATGGGACTTGCTATTGAAAGCCTTAAAACCCCCTTGGATTTCTTCTGAAAGATGGATTTGGCCAAGCCTGATCTCTTGTATAGGTTTTCTAACACTTGGACAGAAATTAATAATTATTTTTGTGGTAATGCTGGTTGGTAATTTTTATTCACTGTTGAGTTTGACAGAAGAATCTTTTGAGCAAGGATGCACTTCCTTGCAGCATTCCTGTTAAATTAATAAATAACATTGTATATGTGGCAGGGGTGGTGAGTAGTGTGTAGATGGTGTTTTCAGGTTTTAAAATAAGTCAGTAAAATGCAATTGGACTTTGATTTCAGTCTTCTGCCTTGGATCTTTTAACCATTTTCTGAACAAGAAATGAGTGTGATGTTCCTGAGCTGGATTTCTTAGAACTTGTGATCTGTATGGCAGTGTGGGAGCTTCATCAGTTACTTGCTGCAGCTCCTACAACACTGAACCAGTATTAAGAAAAACAGCCTGTCTGACAGGACTACATTTGTCTTAGGCTGTGGCAAAATCTGAGCAAAGAGTAGCTGTGATGCAGAGTCTGTATACTGCTTGGCTTTGTACCTGTGTTAAGGGAAGCCCAGGACTTTGCTCAAACCTTTCAGAGAGTTAGTGTCCTACCAAAAATGAGAGAGTTGAGCTGTGGTCAGGATGTGGCTAACGTGGAAGTTGTTATGGTCTGGAGTTTTCCCTGCTGCTGAGATCCTGTTGGTGCTAATGGTAGATTTTGTCTGATTTATTGCTTTTCAGATGCCTGGCCTTTCTAGTGCTTTACCTTTTGTGAAAATATGAACTCTCTGGAATGGTACAAGAATTAAAGGTTATTTTAGAATCATACAATGGTTTGGGTTGGAAGGGTCCTTTACAGATCATCTAGTCCAACTCCTCTGCCATGGGCAGGAATGTCTTCAACTAGAACTGGGTGCTCTAAGTCCTACCAAACCCTGACCTTGAACCCTTTGAAGGGATGTGGCATTTGCAGCATCTCTGAGCTAACTGTTTCAGTGTCTCACCACCCCCATCATAAAAAAAAGTCTTCCTTGTATCCAGTGTGTATCTACCCTCCAGTCTAAAACCATTGCTCTTTGCCCTGTCACTAAAGGCCCTGGTTAAAAGTGTTTCTACAGCTTTCTTACAAGCCTCCTTCAATTATCGTAAGGCTGCAATAAGGTCTCCTCAGTGCCTTTAAACAACCCCAACTCTCTGTCTTTCTGCATAGAAGTGTTCCAGTCCTCTGATTATTTGCATGCATTTTTGGTGAATTTTATTCTTAAAGCATATGTTCCAGATCTTTTTTGAGATTGAGGTAGTGTAGATAATTTCTTTGCAATTTGTCTCTTGCTAAAATTACTATTTGTACATTCTTGCCTCATAATAAAGGGCCTATTATACTCACCTCCCCAAGAAAACCGATGGATTTACTGGCAAAACACAGTGTGTGTCACTTTGGCTAGGTAGCCCTGGATACTTCTTTTTGTGCTTTGATGTTGATAACTGTATTAAACTCTTTTAGGTCAAGAGAAAGCTTTCAGTCTCATCACTTGGAATTACTTTATCAGTGACATTGATGAACTTGGCATTTTTTTCTGTCCTCCTTTTTTTAATATATATAGTTTATATATATATATATAAACTGAACTATATATATATAGTTCAGACAAGACTGACTACATTTGGATAAGCATCTTTCTTTTTTCATTGCCCATTTCCAAAGGGTAAGATTCTCCTGAGTTCATGATGATCTATAGAGGATTGACTGTGTTTCAGCCTGTCATCTATAAATTACACCCATACTTTTTGTACAAAGTACAAACTGATATGAAGACTTAAAAAAAAAAGGAGGCAGAACCTGATAATGTAAGTGCTTTTAGGAGCTTATACTGTCTCTGAATGAATTACAGATTCTGTGCAAAGGGGGATGATGGGAAATAGTTCCCGGATTGTACCCGTTAATCTGCAGATGCTGATTGTCATTAGTTTCTAGTATTTTGTCCTTTAATAAAGGGGCCTCTGATTTACTTGCTATTTGTTATTCTGATTGTAAGACAAAGTACAGTTGTCTTTTTCCAGTCCAGCCTCCCTGCAGTTGCTTGAGGTCAAGCATCTGATGCTTCCTGCAGACTCTTCATCAGCCTTTGATGCTGCCATCCGCAGTGCTTAGTTTGTTTGATTTGACTTGGAGCCTGACTGAGTGTATATATTCTTATTTTTCTACAACATCAGTTCCAGTTTCAGTCTGATATTGACCAGGAAGTGATGTTTGGCAATGTTTTCTTATTGCTGGACTTCAAAAATTAATTATCATGCAATTACCTGTCTCTCTTCTGTTATTTATACACTCATGTATTTATCAAACAGATAAATACATCCTGGAGAAGAGGAGACTCAGGGGGAACCTTATCACTCTCTACAACTCCCTGAAAGGAAGTTGTAGTCAGGTGGGGGTCGGGCTCTTCTCCCAGGCAATGAGTGACAGGATGAGAGGGCATGGCCTGAAGCTGCATCAGGGGAGGTTTAGGTTGAATATTAGGAAGCATTTCCTCACGGAGCGGGTGATTAGACAGTGAAATGGACTGCCCAGGGAGGTGGTGGAGTCACCATCCCCGCAGGTGTTTAAGGAAGGACTGGATGTGGTGTTTAGTGACATGGTCTAGCTGATGTTGCGGTGGTGGGTTGTAGGCTGTACTTGATGATCTTGGAGGTCTATTTCAGCCTCAGTAATTCTGTGATTCTGTGAAAACTCAGTGCAGGTTGCTTTCTTGTATATCTGTGTGTTTACTTATTTAGTTTTGCCTTATTGCACTGCAGTGAGAGGCTTATATAGGTAAAGTTCAAAACTCAGCATGACAAATGAGTTCGGGGAAGGGGATGGAGTTTTGAGTTGGTTACCCCCTGGGAGTCCCCAGAATATTTCTGAAGTGTTTACAAGTGCAGACAAAGAGAACAAAGTTACTGCTGGGCTTAAGGTTATGATTCAGCTCTTGACTTTCTCTGTTGGAATTGTAGGTTTGCCTGAACTTTAGGGTCTGAGCATCTAAAGTACATCTTGAGGTAATGTAAAAGTACAAAATGTATGGTACTGTCACTAGTTTGTGTAGGCTTTCTTCAAGGATTCCTCCAAAAAATCAGTTAAATTTTGGAAAGTTCTTGAATTGCTTGTGAATTACAAAAAAAACAAAATCAGAAGCACTTAAAAGTTTGTGATGTTTTTGGTTTTATGGTTTTTTTTATTTATTTATTTTTAATTGATGGTTCAAAATACGCCTCTGGTTTTTCTTATGAGGAGATGAACTACTTTCGGAATATCTGTGTTCTGATGAGTTAGAATGAATTACTGGGATTCAGTCTGCCTCAGCCTCTTCCTGAATCAGCTTGTCAAAAGCTGATGTAAAATGCAATTTACACTTGCTTCAACTGGTATGAGCCCCTGCTGGTTCCACCACTGTGTGCTTTTAGCTGACATTTATGATGGTCTACAGCGGATTAAAATTCTGATGTCATGACTACTTATCATAATGTGCAGCTTCTACAGTTCACATTATGGAAGCTAGTAAACAGATATTTACCTACCAAATCAATATTTATGATCAGTGATAGCATTTCTGTTAAGTATTTTAGAATCAAAGGAAGGAATTTCTTACCTTTTTGGTTTTTTTTTTTTCATTTGTGTAATCTGATTTTCTACTTTTTGTGCTGGAGTTGAGGTCTCTTGTGTTTGGCAGACTTGAGGCTGATTGGTAGTTTTTGTTTTACCTTCTATACAGAGCTTGAAGAGAAACCTACAGGTGGGTAGTCTTAAAAGAGAATCAACACATGAGTTCTTGGATTAGGTCACCTGAAGATGAGCAATAGCTTGGCAGCAGGGTGGAGAAACAAGGCACTCTAGAGAGTATGATATGGATGAGGTGAATGGGTGGAGAAGGCAGGAAAATGACATATCTGGATGAGAATTTAAACTTCATTATGTTAGAGAGAGTTATCGTCAGTCTTCAAGAAGTATTTATCCTTTCTGATGTTTACATATGGAAAATGTGGCACAGGAGGGTCTAAATAAAGACACTGTTAAAGTGCTGGCTGAAGGGATTTAAAGTTACCTGCCCTTGTGGATGGTTGTTGAATTTGTTTAAAGCTACTGTGCTTGAGCCCTGCTACCAGTGGTCACACAGTGTGTGACAGAGGTAGTCAACTCCAGAGTTCACCTCATTAGCTTGAACTACTCCAGCTAGATCTGGAAGAGAATGTGTCTGCACCTACATGTTCTTTGTACTTTACCATGAGACAACTTAAGAAGCCTTTGATTTTGCTTTGATGCCTTTATTTGTTTTCTGAATTCTGTCTTATACTTCCTTTATTGCCCTGTCACTGCCATCTGGTTTCACTAGGGCTGCCTTGCACAGTATGAAAGAGTTGAGTTGAACAACCTCTTTTAAACTTTGTTTCTTAGCTATATTGATTTTCTTCTGCTTTTTCTGATCCTCATTTCTGTTTTGTAAAACTTCTGAAGTAGAGTCCAGACCATAACTGAGGGGTTCTTTATTTAATTTTAATTTCAACCTTTTTTTTTTTTTTTTTTTTTTTTTTGTGTGTTTGTTTGTGTGTGTGTGTCTTGCTGAAATTTGACATTGTGTTTTGGGTTTTGCTACTTTTCCTCTTTCTGCTTGTTGCTATTGCTGGCTTAGGTATTGCTGTTGGTAGAAGAAAATGCTTGTGCAGATCCCCTTGGCATGCTTATTCCTTGGTTTGTCAGGAGGCTCCACTTGGGTTATTTTAATTAACAAGAATTGGGACAGAAACTTCTAAAGGAACTAAAATAGGAACAATGTTCTTGAGAGAGAAGGGTAGCTTAAGAAGCTGGCAGAAGACCAGGAATCAATGACGAAGTCATCAGACCTTGTCAATCCTAATATGAACCAAGTATAACTTCCCAGTATCATAATCAAAAGACCACAACTTCTGTGGTTAGAGTTCTACAAGCTTAAAAGTTGTACAGAATTCATCTTGGTCTTGTATAAGAGCAGTTGCAGTTGGACATATACTGACTAAAGAGAATTGGTACTAAAGTTTGACAGAACTTTAGCTAGAATTTTATTAATAAATCAACTAGAATTACATTGCTGCAAATAGAGCTGTTTCAGCCTCGCTTTCATGGTATTGAAGTTTTGTTTGTTTGTTTTGTTCTCATTTTGAACTGTTACTGCAGTAGGATGTTACTGCATAAGCCACATCTCAATGGATCCAGTCAGTACTTGCCATGGGGAGTGCAGGTGGGCACGGCTGCACATGGGTGACACAGTGACATCAGGTGATACAAAGATCTTCAGTGCTCACAGGGTCTGGTGGGGGGATGCATTTCCAAAAAACCCAAGAAGCCTGGTTGAGCAGAGTCCACTGGAACACTTTCCCCACAAGCACTTGCTCCTTCAGCCCCCATTGTTGGCAGATGGGATGGGAAAACTTTCTACCAAGATTTTTGCAGCTATTGGTTTTGGTTAGGCTTAGTGAAAGTGAGATGTTGCCTGTTGGTAGATTTGAAATTCTTGAAGTTGGATCTAAGATTATATTTTTTTAGGATTACCAAAAACAAAGGTTTATGTAAGATGAGTGCTTTTTCTTTTAAAGGTTTAAGCAAATGTTTTTATACTGCAGCTTGCTGAGAGCTAAATCTGTTGTTATTGATAACGGAAGGTGCTTGTTCCTTTCAATTTATTCTTTTGAGTTTATAGACTTAAGCATTTTTTTTTTCCTTAATATATGCATTCATTCTTCATGGAAGTACATCCTGCCCAGTCAAAATGTGGTCATGATCACCTCAGGTTTTAATATGAGCCAATTTCAATCTGTTAGGTAATATAAAATGTGTGCTGCTACATCTCTTTTGACCACCTGTCTTCTCCATTCCTCAACGTATTCTCTCACAGTATAATTCATAAGAGTGGGGGGGTGCAGTGTTTGCTATCTTGGCCTCTGACCACTCTGTGCGATGAGTGGTCCTATTCTGTCTCCAGAAGCTGTTACCAATATCGCTTTGGATGCAGCAGCTGTTTAAATATTTTCAGACAAAGCATTTGTGTATTTTTCAAAGCACTTTTTTCTAGTCAGACCATCTCCTGACCTACATCAATAATTCTTAAGGTGGCCAGGAAGGGTAGAGGAGCAAAGCCCAGAGCATAGTTGTCATGATTTGGCTTAAGCAGCAGTTAAGACCCGGGAAGGTGAAATGGTTTAGGATAAGCTGTACAGGTCCTTCACCAAACCCATCTCTACCATACCCCTTCCTCTGTGCCTTAAAATTTGTTCTTCAGGGATATATTTCTGGAGTTGCATCTTTTCCTTCCAATTTCAGAACTTCTTCATAAAAGTTTCCCATGGTGAGGGAAGTGGAAAGAAAGCATAGATGTTCCAGGTGAAGCTGTTTGAGAAATGGTATCGAGCATTGCAGGCTTGTTTTACTGAGGCCCAGAACAGGTTTTTTTTTGTAATTGAGAATTGCCATGTTTCATGTGGAGATTGTAAAATTGTATTTATCTTTTTTTTTTTTTTTTTTAATGTTTTGAGCAGTAAACTCAGTAGCAGAGAAGGTATTTCAAATGTGAATATAAAATACAAACAATACAAAATCAAAGTGATTGTTAAGGAAGTACTACAGAAATTGGTTTCTTGATGCT